>OZ018388.1:12197181-12512929 GCA_963969525.1 Ontholestes murinus | reverse complement strand
CAAAAATAATTGATGTAAAATGCTTGTAGATGAAATGGTAACACTACAAACTCGAATTAAGGGAATTGAAATTTGTAAGGCTAAATTTGAAAGTTTCTAAAAAATACATCAGTAAAGGAATTAGTTTTAAAATCACCAGATCAACTCGAAATTGATGTATTTTTGACATTTCCAAAAGTAATTGATGTAAAGTGCTTGTAGATAAAATGGCAACACTGCAAACTCAAATTAAAGGAATATAGATTAAAACGTTTGTTATTTGTTTCTTTAAATGATAGTCAATTGTTTTTTAATGAAAAATCTAACAGTTTCAATTTTTTCAATAGTTTTAGCACTATTGACGGAGTTTTTTCTAAATAATGTTCATTTCATTCATTTTCATTCTTTATTTTTATCAATATCCAATTAGTTTCATCGATTGTCATTTTTTAAATTTCTAATTGTTTGTGTAGAGGCATTCCATTTTTTTGCGATTTCGTTTCTCGTTGTTGTTGAACTGTAGAATAGTCTTGATTTAGCGTACTTTTGACGTATCGCAATAAACAGTTCAATAGGATATCGTACTCATTACTTACCCCAATAAAATATACATTGGCCTAGGTCAAGAGTACGTTAATTCAAGCCATAAAGTATACGCTAAGTTAATGCATAGTGTATTGAGGTAGGTCGAGTATACGCTAGGTTAATATATTATTTGCAACTCGTACACTGTAAATCTGTTTTTTTTGTCATGTATATGAGTGGGGCATTATCACTAAATCCACAATATTTAGTATTCTATTAGCAAACAAATATATCGCAAGAACATTATTTTGGTGACAAGTACGGGTTTAATATGTTGTTTGAAATGTACTTATTAATGTATATACAATTTTTAGATGGACATTCTAAAACAACATCATTTATTATCTCAATTGGAAATTCATTATTTTTAATAGTGTTTATTTACTTTCTTGATGCTGTACTTTTTGAATCAAAAGATATTGTATGAGAAATTTAATATTATTCATTGATGTATGTCAAAAATATACGCATCTCGATGATGCCCTACTTATAAATACAAAACGTTGTTTTTAAATGTATCTCCCTAAAATTCAACTCGATTAAGTTATTGTGTATATTTACCGAACCATAATCTTCCCATTGGATCGCACTTTCCGTCGTTGATGCGATTCAGCACGGCCTCTCCTTCAGTGTCGACCTCTGAAATCGGCTTCACGTCGGAAACGGTGTCACTCACACCATCCCAGGTCACCATCACAACTTTCCTTCCCATTCCAACCACAAACCTGTCCTTTTTACCTTCTACTGGAACTACAAATCCAACCATTTCATCACCTAAAACAGAAATCGAAGATCGGCAATGTTTCAATTCTAACTGGAATTGATTCATTCTCGTGGCGGCCTTCCAACAGAAAGGACGCACGTAATTACGACATAGCTGCACTGATGAGCTGTGATACAGCGAAACACGTGTCTGCAGATTGTCTTACATAACACTTTTCGAGACGCGGTTAAGAAACGATAACACCACAAAATTGTTACATAGTGCTAAATATTATTTTAGACATGTAACGACAGCTAACAGTTATATCATTCAATGCCTGGCGGTGCTTTAGTACGGGGAGTAGTTGTTTTAACTGTTAGCTGGAGTTTTTACATTATTATGTAAAACATTAGTGCAGTAATGCTCATAGAGATTTATTACTCTCAATATTAATTATTATCATTAACACTGCACTAGAAATTTTAATATTTCATTTGTATAAAACAGAAAAATTTAAGATGGTGGACATTACAGTGTGATACATCTTGGAATAAGAACCTACACTTTGTTGATGTATTGTGTGACTATAGTTTCAACCTTGGGTTTGTAAAGGTTGATAATATAGTCACAAAATAAATCATGTGTGTGATACTAAGAAAGTGAAATTTCAAGTTCTAGAAAAATTGATTGAAATATTGTAGATATAGGTTAGGCACCTTATGGGGAAATGCGAGTCGCTAAAGGATGCCGAGAAACAGATGGCGCATGGGTAGTGAAAATGCTGACTCACAAACGGAGCATATTTAGTTCTGCGTGTATATTATACTGCAGTTTATTTTATTTGGGTAGTTTTATATGGTATTGAATCATACATATTGCAATCAACGTTGGGATGATCATCATTAAACCATTTTAAAAAGACTTTAATAGGATCTGAACTGTTATTTTTTCTCGCACCCAGTTTTTGACAAAATACGATCAACATTTTTTTTTAATTGCACTGTATATATATTTTTATTGATTCGCAAGGAGATTTTTTTTCTGAATATAAAATTGTAGACAAATTTATCCATACATCAAACTTAAGTCGAGAAATTGAGGATTAAAAAAATAAATAAAAAGTCAAGTATCCATTGTAAACAATATACAGACCCTATTTTAAATGTCAAAAGTGACAGTGACAGCCATTGATACAATACTGCAACGATTTTTAATTATTTCATAATTAAAATGTTGCAATATTTCAAACACTGTACTAGAATTTTGTGCTTCTACAGAAATCGTTTTTCAGTTTTTGAAATCTTGCAACATTTTTATTATGAAATTATTAAAAATCATTGCAGTATTGTAACAATGACTGACACTGTCACTTTTGACATTTGGAATAGGCTCTGTATATTGTTTACTATGGGTATTTGATTTTTAATTTTTTTTTTAATCCTCAATTTCTCGACTTTGGTTTGATGAATGGATAAAATGGTTTACAAATTTAGATTCAGAAAAAAATCTCCTTGCGGATCAGTAGAAAATATATATACAGTGCAATTTGGAAAAAAAAAGTTGATCGTCTTTTGTCAAAAACTGGATGCAAGAAAAAATATCAGTACAGTTCATATTAAAGTCTTTTAAAAATCATTTAATTTGATGTTTTATTTATTCAAATCGGATCAAAAATAAGCGAGATGCAGCACCAAAGGTTTTTCGTCAGTCACCCTGTATAACTTTAAATAAAATACCATAATCTTTTTTATACTCCTATATTCCAATAATTACGATTAAAATTTAAACTATTAACTAGAAATAAATATTATGGTGTAGAAAGAAGAGTTAATATACAAGTTTAAAGAATTATAAAACGTGCGGACACAACTAAAAACATTTCATAATGTATGAGTAATGGGTACTAAAATTACCATCATTAAAAGTAATCAATTACGCTCCAGGAGGTAATTAATTATTAGACGCCTCTCATGGGTAATACTGCACATTATTGGCACGCATATTCTATTTATACCTTCCGCTATGGATAGATTATCATTTTATTGACTTAATCTATGGCAACAAGACTCTTTTTGACATAATTGATCTATTTACAACTTCCGCTATGATAATAAAATACTTCAAAATTCTGCCATGGCTATACAATACGTTATAGCCACAAATCATTTAACTAGGGTAATAAAACACTTTTTTATAACTTCCACTAATCTATTTTAACGTATTTTTGATAAATAAACACTACAATGAATACAATGAAATAAAAAGACCTTTTTGTTTGAAGTTTATATTATGATTTAACACGTAGTTACGTTCGAAAACATCATTATGCTTTTTTTTATTATTCCAAGTACATTCTTGCAAATTTGTTTTGTTTGTAATTACATAATATTTGATAAACAGAGACCGCAATGCACAATCATTTAAAATAATAATGATTAGTGATGCATTGAATTTGACCTACCGACTGTGGCCTTGAAATGCTTGCCGGTGGCTGGCGTGTACTTGTGGATGTTCTTCCCGCGAATGTCCACGTAGTACAGGCTCTTGGAAGCGGCGTCCCAGTGGGGCCCTTCGCCCAGCTCCGTCGTCCCGACCGCGTCTATTCTTGACACTGACATTGCCACTGACTGAATTAAACTCGGAGTTGCGATTCCACCACGAGTATATAAAGGAAGGCGGGTGACCTTTGAAAGAGAGGTTACCAACGTGGCGACGCGTTATCGTAACATGACTGCAGGAGTGTAAAACAAACATTCATCCACTTCAAATACATTAATTTTTTTGCTAGATAATATATATTTGTTCCCTACATTGACTGCTATCACAAGTAGAATGCAGAGTATTTATTAGCAACGAAAGGTATTTATAAATACCTTCTTATCAAAACTTATATTTTTTATAGTAATCAACAAGTTTAAAAAAATGTTTTTACAGTATTGAAGTCAATATTTTTAAAGGATTTTACAGCTACCACCTAATTCAACTCGTATGTCTTCACCGCTATGAAAAAGAAAACAGCTATAATGCAATGCATTAAAGTCCTTTACGTTGTAGAAAATTAACTATTTTTTTTAACAGCCGTAACCTGTTAAAAGTGAATTTTTAACTTATTAATGAAAAGATCGAAACTTTATTAAACCATTACTGATGAAGATTTAAATTACCCTGGGTTTGTTTCACAATTTTTCTACAGTTACTCGACTAGTTTCGCTTTTTAAGGCATTATCAAGAGTGTAATTTAATTCAAACCTTCATCAGTAATAGTTCAAAATGTTTCACCAAGTGATAAATGTGAAATTGATTCAAGAAATTTTATTAAACCATTTTTCACTTAGGGGTTAACCATTCAGTTACGAGAATTTGTTTTTGTTTTGTTTTTAGTTGTATTATAGGGCTATTTATGATTAAATTGAATTCACTATTAAAATTGTTGTATTATGACTAAATTCATAGGAAATTTTGGGTGTAAATATTTTGACAATATGTTAAATACCATATATTTATTTCGCTACATTCTTACTATATTGGTTTTGAATTAATGAAATGTATATCCTAAACATCCATTTTAGTACCGGGTGGCAGTTTGACTTTGTATCCAGGAATACCCTTAGCGCCGGTTTTGGTGACCTTGAAGACGGCGCCGGCTGGTTTCGGCTGTTCCACACCCTTCACCACCAATTTGGCACTGGTTACGTAGAGCTCGTCCATATTGGGGCCACCAAAAGCACACGCGGTGATCTAAAGTGAAGAAAAATGGTTAATGAAATTTTGGAAAATGTTGATAGCAACAAAGAAACTGTTTTATTTTAAGATAATAATGGGAATTGATTAAAGTAGATTATTTTGTTAAGTGTTAACTTAATTATGTATCAAAATGATGCAAGATAATTATCATTCATTTTGAAATAAGACACTTGTTTGGTTTCAGATTGGTATATTCAGTTTCCCGATACGTGTTTCGGTCAATGACGACCATTCTCAAAGAAATTGCAAAATTAACTGGTCTGTTCGTGCCGTTCCAAATGCAGAAAATATCTTCGACGTATCTGCACCAAAATTGTATGTTTTTTGTTGATGTTTTATCCTTAAACATTTTTTCCTCGAAATCACTCATACTCATTAGATCCTTTGAGAATAATGGTCGTCATTGTGTCAGGAAACTGAATATACCAATATGAAACCAAACAAGTGTCTTGTTTCAAAATCAGATAATATTTTATTTTCGTTTCATCAAGGGTGCAGTGAACAAAGTATTTACCGTATTAATTTAATGTTTTCGAATTAATGTTGATATCAATTACTTTTCTTGTAGGAGAAAGTAAATTTTTTCAACGGAAATATCTGTTTTGATGTCCCTAATTAAAATATTAACAATTCACAAGAAACTGGAACTTTAAACTTAAGCTTTTATTGTTAATCGGAAGATCTGAAAAGCTTTTGATCAAAATTCGTAAACCGGAATTGGGTGTTTACTCGAAGCCGTTGTTGGTATTTCTGGATTTTTTTTTCCATTCAAAAAGCTTTCAAATTAAAATTGTAGATAAGAAAAACTGAACAACTTTTTGAGATTTCTTTTAGATTCCTAAAGCTCCTTTTGAGTTTTTCAATTCGAGACCTTTTCCAGATGGAATTTAGAATTTTTATTTGGAGTTTGAATTAAGCTTTAATAATTAAAAAACGCCTTTAGCAATTTTTCTTACAATTTTTTTAATTATTCCAGTTTTCGAGATTTTCCGAATAACTTTTCTTTCAGTTTCCAGAAATTTTCCTTTTAACTTTATATATTATTTTCCATAAAGGAAATGCTTGTTATGCTACATTCTTGATGGAACCGGATATATACGTTTGGTAAAGAAAAGCGCTTGTTATGTTCCATATTTTTATTTACAGCTTCCTGACACGTAATACTGAGTATTACCTTCGATAATGAACTGCAAAGTTCGAAACACGTGTCAGAAAATTGTAAATAAATCAAACGTATTATTTTCCTTTCAAGAACTTCAAAACTTATTCTTCTTGATGTCCAGAATTTGCTTTAAGTATTGTAAACTCTCGTGGCAATTTCTTTTCCAGGTTTCTTTAATTTTACAAAAATTCCATAATTTTCAGTGAATATTTTCCCAGACAAAATTTCCATAATTTCCTTCGAAGGATTTGAGAACTTCTCTTTCTTTTCTCTATATTTCTTGAGTTTTTTTTAGAATTTTTTCTTACAGGCATCTAGAACTTTATACCAGGCCTTCCGGCAACTTTTCTACCAGATGGAATATAGAATTTTTGTTTGGAGTTGGATTTAACGATTAAAAACTTTCCTAGCAATTTTCCTTTCTTTATGTTTTAAGATTTCTTTAGCGTCTAGGAATTTTCAAATTTATATACTTCTTTCTTAGATTCCAAGAACTTTTTCTTTTTGATTTTCAATGTTTGCTTCGAAGGTTGTAAACTCTCCAAAAAAATTAGGAGCAAATATTTTCCCAGTCCAAATTTTTACAATTTTCTTCGAAGAATCGAGCATTTTTCTTTAGATACCTGGAGTTTTTTTTTATAATTTTTTCTTGCAAGAATTTAGAATTTTATTGGAGATCTTTTCGAGCAATTTTCTCTTCTTCTCCAGATGTAATTTTTATTCAGAGTTTGATTTAAGGTTAAAAACTTTTCCAGTAATGTTTATTCCAGAATTTTTAGGCTTTAAAATTTTCCATTTCAAATTTATACATTTTTTTTTTGTTTTCAAGAACTCTCCAAAATGTTTCTTTTACATTTCTAGAATTTATTTCTCTCCCAGCAATTTGTTTTTAAAATCGGCAAATTCCTTCAAGTACTCAAGAAACTACAACCATAGTGCAAACGTTCGATTTTTTTAGTATTGTGGCGAATTCAAAATTTGGCAGGTGACATTTGAATTTCGAAATTTTTGACAGGAAAAGCATATATTGTCATTGTACGAAAGGGGGCTTCCTTTTCATGTCAGTAGAATCAGTTTTGATTGTTTTAGAATCTCCGAGTAAAGCTATTTATCAATTAATTTCAATTGAACGTTCTTAAAAACAGCCATTGTTTTATTTGTTAAAATTTATTTTTTTTAAGAAAAAGACAACTTTTTTTAAGCAATTTGCTTTTAATGTGTATTTTTAGAATATTTTTACATGTGTAAAATAAGTTTCAATTAGTTTCTTTATTTCAACTGTTTTTTTTCTTAGTGAGATTTTCCGTTTGCTTTTTTTTTTCTTGGAATATTTTTTAGTTTTTTGTAATTCTTCTTGTAAAATTTTTATTAACTCATTTCCTAGACAAGCTTTCTAATTTCAACTGTTAAAACCATTTTTAGAAATTTTACAAATTCAAAATGATTAAACATATTAACTAACTAACTTTTTGTTAATGAACTTTTGAATTGTTACTAACCCTAAAATTTCTTTTGTTTTCATTGGTAAAACTTCAACAATTTATTTTAATCCTAGTTTAGACATGTTCCCTTACAAAGAAAATTGTTTTTTTTAACAAATCTCTAATTTTGTTTTTGATTAAAAAGTTTCATAATAATAATAATAATTTATTTAACGGAGGCCATTTCATACAGTAACATACATACTTTTCTTTGAAATTATCATTTATTTTTTTAGGAATTGTTTCAAAGGTTTAAACATTTTTTTAACAGAATTTCAGTTATTTATTTTTTTCAGCGATTTTTTTTGTAAAAATGTATGATCTAAAGTCAGAAAAACTATCAAATTAGCTAAAAAAAAACACATTTCTACTGTTCTAATAATAAATTGTTTTTTCTGTGAGAAATTACTGTGCTAGTGTTAGGATTTTTCAATTGTAAATAAAACAATTAAAAGTTAATAAATATATAAATTATCGGTGGTGGCAGATGGCCAAGTAGCCGACGCCAATTAATTATTTAAAAAAAAAAGTTAATAAAATGTATCACGAAGTAAAAGCCTCCATAATTACTTTTCAATTGTTTTTTTTGTTGTTGTAAAATTTTAAAGCGAAGCTTCTTTACAAAGTGTTTGTTATTAAATTACTTTTGTTTTCACTATATAAAATTTCAACAGTATTTTAGGCAATGGTAAAAGGAAATTTTAACTGTTTCTAAACAAAATATTTGTTTGTGAAAACATTTCTAAATTTTATCTAAAAGATTTAATTTGTTTTGTAATCAATTGTTACTTAGTGAATGTTTCCTCTTATTTATTTTTTTAAACTGTTTTAATTGTTTATTATTTGGTAAAACTGTTTTAAAAATATTTAAAAAATGTATTTAGAATGTTTAATTTTTTTTTATTATTTAACCTGTTTCTTTCTTGAAAAACTTTCAAGCGTTCTTTTGTCAACAAATTTTTAACTTTTTGATATTGATGGTTGCGACCGTTATTACGTAAGTAATCCATTTAATGCCTATTTTAAATTTTTGTTGATGTAAAATTCTAATTATTTTAAAACAAATTTTGAACTGTTCTTTTTCAGCGATTTCATTTGTTTTTTTATTTGGTGTAATTTAAGGTATCTAACATAGTTTAACTCTTTTTTATACTATTTTTTTGTAATATTTCAACTATTTCAACAAATTAAATTTTGTTTGACAATTTCTAATTTTTATTATTTGTAAAAAAGTTTTCAGATAATAATAAAATATATTAAAGTTCTTAACTTGCTTAATTGTTTAAGTTTCAGTTGTTTTATTTTTCAGCAAATCTCAATTATTATGATTTGTTTTGGTACCTTAATATATTAATTTCTATAACATAAAGTGATGTTTGATAATAACTAGCTGTTAGACGGAACTATAGTTAATGTAATTTTATATAAAGTGGTAAAACAAAGTCATCGCGTCTTCTTTTTCAATATATTCAAGATGTACCACAAAGAAAACGCATGCACAATTAAAACTGTATTTCTTTCTTCAAATTTTCAAACAGTTTTTTTAGAAAATATTATTATTGTTTGCAACTTTTAAACTCAATACTTTTAATGTTGTTAAAGTTTAAAACTTTTTTTTATAGCAAAATTTCAATTGATTTTTGGCAGATTTTCTAATGTTTTCTAAATTATTTAATATTTGAGAACATGTTAGTAGTATTTTATTTTTAAAAAATTAACAGATTTTCAATTGTTTTTTAGCACTTTTTAATCAATTATAAAAAATCAACTATTTTTTCTTAACTTTAATTGATTTTTTTTATACATTTTTATCTTATTTTACATATATGTACTTGAAAAATGTTAAAAATAATCCTAAATATTCTTTAGAAATCGCAAATGTTTTTGGGAAATTTTATGATAAATGTTTATAAAAAGTATTTTAATTTTTTAGAAAATTTCTATTTTTTTCAACAAAAAAAAAATGTAAAATTTCTAACCTTTCTTCTTTTATCAAATTTTTGCATTGTCCTTTTTAAATGAAATTATTTAGAAAATTTTTAACTGTTTCTAACAGATTTTAAATGTTTTGTGTGTAATTTTTTAAATGAATGTTTCTTAAACACAATTTTCTACTATAAAAATTAATCTTTTTTTTTCTAAACGTTTTCAACTGTTATTTTCTTCAATTTTTAATTGTTTTTGATTCTTAACCAAATTTAAAATAATTTTAATTCAAGTTCACAAATGGATTTTTAATAAAATTCAATTGGCTTTTTTCAACTTAAAAAACTTAAGTAAATGTGCTATCTCACTACGTTTTGGTTAATGAACGTTTCCGTTGTTTTTTGTTTCAAAATTCTAGTAGTAGTAATAGTAGTGTTTGGCTATCGACTACGTGGTCCTTCCGCCATGTGATTTATGTGTGTGTAAATGAGCTTGTTACTTTAAAGGATCGCCCCCGTCATTCTAAAGCAATTAATGGTGAATGGTACCGGTCGCCCATCCAACTACTGACCCGAACCAACGTTGCTGCACGGGAGCGTGTCAAAATTCTATTTGAATGCACATTTCTCTTATTCATTAATATTTAACAAATTTCTAATTTAGTATAATTTCAGATATATTTTAAATATGTTCATACAGTTTTTAAACTTAATGTTAACTTTTATTTAAATTGACAAAATTTCAATAGTTTTTTCATGCTAGTTTAAGCATGTTTTTTGAAAGAAAATTTAAAAACAATTGACATTTTGACATTTTTTCTAAATTTCTTCTTTTGTTAAACAGTTTTCAGTTAATAAACTTGGAATAGAACACTAACTTTTTTCACAAATAATTTTTATTTGAGCTAGATGTACATTTCGGTCATAAAGTCGCAATTTTCAGTTGTTTTTCTTGGTAATTTTGTAGGAAATTTTAAACTGTTTGAAATATATTCCAACCGTTTTTTTTTCCCTTAGTAACTAAGATTTTACATCTTTCGTCGTCTTTATTTTCAGATTCTTCTTTTTTGTTTTCAATCCATTCGTATTTTTTTAAAAATTAATATACATTTCAATTGTTTTTTAATTATATTTTAGTTATCCATCTGTGATCTGCTATATACCATCTGTCATCTGTGTTATGTGACATCAGCTATCTGTCATTAATAATCCGTTATCTACCATTTATTTGTCATTTATTATAAGCCATCCGCAATCAAATATTTATCATCTGCTATCTATCTTCTATTATCATCATAGAGTTTACGTTTTCTTTTTAATAAACACAAGATAATAATAATAATAGCAAAATATTATGTTTTTTTTTAAGATCATTCAAAATACTTTTATTCTAAATGGTACAATCACAAAAACAAAATTTGTTTAAAAAATGATAGTACATTTACCATTTGTTCTCTGTGATCTACGATGTCAAATGACAGCATCTGTCATCCATTCTAAATTATATGTCAATTAACATCTATCATCAGTTATCCATCATGTGTCAATAGTCATCTGTCATCTTTCATCAGTCACCTGTCATCAGTCTATGTCATCTGACATCGGCCATCTATCATCAGTATTTTGATATCTATTATTTGGATTTTCCATTGTAATACTATTGCACATTAATACGACAAATGTTTTTTATCATTAGTCATCTGCCATTTGGCATGTGTTATTTGCCATCTGTCATTTATGATTTATCAGTTCATTGGCAATCTGTCATCTGTTATATATCATTTATAATCTGTCATTTTTTCTAATAAACGTAGAAGAAGAATGAACATAAACAGTATATATTTTTGTGTTTTCTCTTTAGTCGATTTTCCTGAATGCCAAAAACTAAAACTAATCAAATTTTGAAGAAAGCGAAAACTAGTTTTGATGTAGAAATAAACATATCTTGCATTTATCAGTAGTTTGAATATTAATCATATGTAATCCATCATCTGCCAGTGACAGAACATTTATCATCTGTCATTTGTCATCTCTCATTTACTGTCTGTTATATGATATTTGTATCAGTTGTCGTCTGTACTGTCGCCTGTAGATATTTTTTAGGAAAAACGAATTTTTTTAAATTACTAAATTTAAAATTTAGCAAATTTCTTTTGTTTTAAAATATTTTTAAATTAGTTTTTCATTCGTAAAATTTCAGTTTTTATAATTTAAATTTATTAAAAAGTTTTCAGTTTATTTTTTACTGTTTTAGGTTTTTTCAAATATTTTTTTACAATTTTTTCTAATTTTATTTTATTTTATCATTAGATAATTTTTAATGTTTTTTTTTGTAAAATTTCATCTTATTTAAAGCAAATTAAAAAAAAAAATACTTAGAAAGATGTCAAATGTTCTTTTTAAAATGCAAATGTTTTTAAATGTTTACTATTTTATTATTTTTTATATATTCAATTTCTATTTTTTAAGCAAATTTGAATGTATTTACTGAAATAGAACTATTTTTTTTAATTTTAACAGTTTTTTTGTCTTTTTTAATTCTCTTGGTTTTTTCTCTCTTGAAACATTTTTTTTAGTAAATTTTCAATCGTTTCTAATGTATCTAACATTTTAAAGGGCTTTATTCTTGTAAATTTACAACATTTTTAAACAATACTTTCTCAGACAAGTTTTCTACACAAAATAAATCGTTGTTTATTCAGTTTTCAATTATCTTTTATATTACTTTTGATTATTTTTAATTCGAACTGTTCTTAAGCACATTATAAATATTTTTATTAAGGTAACAAATGTTTGTTACAATGAAATTAATTTTGTGTTAAAAACATTTTAATTGTTTGTTTAAGCAAATGTCAATTGTTTTGTCACTATTTCAACAAACTTTTTAATTGTTTTTTTTTATATTTGCTGTAAAATGCTACCTATTTAAATGTAAATTTTAAACTCTTCTTTATTTTGTCAAAACAAATAAATTTAAAATATAGCAATTTTTTTATTGTTTCTTGTAAAATTTCGAATATTATTTTTTTATTTAAAATGTTTTTAGACAGTTTTTAATCCTAAATTTTATTTATTTTCATTAGTGGATTGCAAATACTAGTTTAGTCATGTTTTCTTTAAAGAAATATATTTTTTTTTGAACAAATTTCTTCTTTTCAATTTTGGCAAAAATTATTTCTATTTTTAGAGAAATTTCAAAAATATTTAAAAAAAATTTTAATTGTTTCATTAATATTTGTTTAATTAAGAGGTAAAAATATGAGCAACCTATAAAGAATATTTTTTCTGTGGAAACTGTAATATAGGAAAAAAACTATGATATCACAATTTTTTTAGAGTTTAAATAAGATAAATTTTTAGTTAAGCACAAATAAAGGTTTCGATTTTAAAAATTCTTAAAACAGTTTCTCACCTGTTTCGCAGGGAAATTGATCGTATTCAATAACTCTGATGTTTCTGGATTGATGTGAAGAAGGCAGCCACCGTCGAAGACGGCAACCCACAGGTTTCCGTCAGTGTCTATGGTCATACCATCGGGTACGCCTGGTATGTTGTGTTGCTCCAAATCGAATATGGCTTTGCAGTTGGCTATAAAAAAGTTTTTTAGAATACTAAATAATTTCACAGTAAACACAACTTGTAAGTTAAAGATTATAAAGTTTAATTATTCTTAATTCCAAGTTACTAACAATATTTATCTTTAGTAACTATTGCGATGTTTTGGCTTTTAGTAACAGATTAGAGTGATTTCTATAAAGAAAGGAATGAATAATAATATTAAATCAAATACCATTTGGAGTTTGAGATTATTGAGTTACATTATTTTTAACTGTGTAGTTAGTTGTGTACAAAATTTATCTTTAGTACTTAGTGTAATGTTTCTACTTTCTGTAATTGACAAGAGAAGTTTCTATAGAGAACGGAATGATTACAGACATAGAATTTAGAAATATAGTTGCAACCCGACTAGAAAGTGAAGACATCAATTCGGCTGCTTAATGTGGTGGACTGGTATTTTTCACCATTGGGATACATTTAATGGTTCTTTAAAGTAATAGGCTCATTAACATACATAAATACACAAATAACACGGCTCCAAGACCACATGGTCTAAATCGAATCACTACAGCTACTCGAATAAATTAAGAAACTTAAATATTGTTGATTTGAGCCTCAAGTTACTGACGTCATTCGACATTTATGTAAGTAAATACCAAGTTGCGCTTGAACAGATTTAACTTATTTGTTACACTTACCAATCGTTCCTTTCTTGATATCATAATCATATGCATCGACAGTTCGTTTCGGAGAATCGATGTAGTACATCTTCTTAAGGGCGGTATTCCAAGCTAGGCCGTTCGCGATGCTCACCTTCGAAAGGTGTTTCTTCACCTGGTGCCTACTGATGAGAGTGTACAGGGAACCCTTTTCTTTCTCCAGCTTTCCTATTTCAGGTTCAGGACCCATTGTACCTAAAATTACAGTTATTCTTCTTACATATCATATATGTTATGTGAAGATTTCTCCTAAAAAGGGGCTAAAAATATTAAATAAATACACATAATAAAAATTTTAGATGTCAAAGAAGATACAATCGGAAATGATTATTATTATTATACCTGCTCCCTCTACATCGTGGAAAAGGAAGGGTTTTAGTGGAATAAGATAATTCGTAATTGTGAACTTCGTCGGGTTTCTTTCACTCAAAATTTAATATATGTTTTTTAAATTAATTTGTTGGATATATATATATATATATATATATATATATATATATATATATATATATATATATATGCAATTTTCAAGAAATTAGACCAATGATAAATTATTAAATTGTTGACATTTTGATAGTTAAACAATTGAGAATCAATCCATTTACAATTTAATAATTAAATATGTATTTTTCATTATAAGACTTTCTGACGTTCATTTTTTGACAATGGAAATAGTTGACATTTTAACAATTAAAGATGGCTAGTGTATGACCTGTATACATTTCAACTATAGTTACCTGCCCAAAGTCTTCCCACGGGATCAGCCTTGCCATCGTTAAACCTATTCCCTTTTAGATCGAACTCATTTTCGACTTCGATCAGCGTTTCGATGTTCGATGCTTTCGGACTTTTACCATCCCAAGTGATTACCACCAGTTTTCTACCGACGCTGATCAAAAATTGATCCGTGGTTCCTTCAACTGGCACAGATAATGACAAAGGGCCACCTTCTACGAAATAATTTATATATCAGGATTACAAGTCCAGGATTATTAAAAAGAAGTGATTTACCTATTACGACCTTGGTGTGCGTGTTGGTGGCCGGGACGTATTTGTGGAGAGCTTGCCCGAAAATGTCCACGTAATACAGGCACTGCTGTTCCTCGACCCAATGCGGCCCTTCGCCGAGGATCGCCTCTTCAGTGACAACTTCGATGACTGGAGTCATTTTATTGAAATTATTAAAATATTTTCAACTAAAGTCGTCAGATTGTAGACCTAAAAGAGAGATAATCTTTTACCCGATTATTATAAGATAGTTTATATAAATGGAAAGTTTTATTACAAGTTTTTATAAAATACAAGTTTATATAAATATAGGTTTTAATACAAGTTTTTTATGTACATCATACATTTAACAAAAGCTTTAAACGATCGTATTTCTTCTTTTATTCTTATTAATTCCTAAATAAACGTTGTGGCCTCTAGCAATTAACATAATTTGAATAATTGTAATATGATTTTTAGTAACAAGTTATAGTACTTACCCTGGCACATCTACAGGAACTACAGAGGATCTCCAAACCGCCAACAACTTTTATACAAAAACAACAAAATTTAATTAACCCCTTAAGGTCAATTCAATTACATTTCTAAAAACCAATCCGACGAAAATAATCTTTTAATTAAACCGGGGGCAGATAAGAGAGATGAGGCGTTTAATGAAAAACATTTAAATTATTTATTATGAAATACATTTACACAAAAATCATATAAATCGTGTGTACTCTTAAATAATCTCTATGATATATACAGTTTATTAAGTAATAACTTAGGAAACAAGTAGTAGTACTTTGTTTTAACATACGTAAATAACTTATTTATTCTACTCGATTTGGTCAAGTTTATCCTTCAATTTAAAAGAGTAAAAAAGCCGTCAGAAACTAACACAAAACAACGACGAAACGTATTAATTGGACGAAAACAACAGGTCCTCCAGGGAGCCGTAGCTCATGTCGTCGGAGGAATCGGCCAGCGAGTCCACGTCCTCCGTGTCCGACCAGCTCTCGGAGTCGTCATCGCCGTCGCCGTCGTCGTCGCCATCCTCGTCTTCGTTACCGATGTTGTCATTGTTGTCGTTATCGTTTTCAGTGGTGATATCCAATAACGTTGGACCTAATTTATCAAAAACGTGTGCTTACATAATCATTAACAACTATTTGTTTAAGGTTGTGCTAATTATTAATCAACTAAATTGTCTTATATATTTAAATGAGTTTTTCCTAGTTAAAATTTTAATTATTTTCTCGATCTACATTCTTCAACTTTTATCAGTTTAAACTATTTTAGTAAATAATTTTCACAAATTAAATACAATAATGTTTAATTTGTGATTTAATATGTATAACGAAGTAGAAGCCTCCATCATCAATGAAATAATTTTCAATTTGCTTATATTTATTTGTTAATCAAGTTTTATAAATACATATCCAATAATTTCAATAGATTTCTAGTGACTTCTTTTTTTCTGAATTGATATTGAATTGAATGAGGAACAACTCACCATCTCCATCGGAACCGTCATCATCGGACCCGTCCATATCCTCCTCCTCGTCTTCTTCTTCTTGATCGTCCTCGTCGTCTCTCCGACGGCCCACGTCGTACAGCCTAACGACGGACTCCTGCACGGAATGGTACATGCCCTGGTTCTCCACCACCGCTATCTGGCTGTCGAACCGGTTCACCACCAGGTCGTAGATGTTCCTTTTAACGTCTATCGTCGCTATGCTGCTGTAGTCGGAGGCGTCGAGGGTCTTGAAGCTGGAGTCGAACGTCGTGTCGTCCTCCACTTCCTGCTCCATGGAGATGGCGTATATCGCGTTGTTCACCGGCGCGAACAGCACGTTGCACTGGTTTAGGGACGGCACTGTTTTTAATAGGTGGAACGTTCGTAAATCCCACACTTCTGTATTAGATACAATCTGAAATCGAAAATATATTTATAAAAATTATAATTCTTACGTGACGGACCATTCAAAACTCACTTCTAATCCATTAGGATGGAACACGCCGCTCTGCGTCTGGTTCAATTTGTCCAGCTTGTGGATCGGTTTCCCTGAGGCGACGTCGAAGAGAATCCCATCGGAGAGGACGAGCTCATCGTTCGGACTGAAGGTGGCTTTATTTTTCGTGTACTGGTTGCTATTGACTGGGATTAGCCTGGTTATTTCTGTACCCGTCGTTACATCATATATCTAAGACAATCAACAACGAAATATTTAATAAATATTTACATAAAAACGTAGGCTTAAATTACACGCTTAAATTCGAACTGAACTATTAATTGCCTAAATGTAGATGTCGCTAGTAGGTAGCGTCAAAATTGAAACAGCCCGTATCAATCATACTAGAATGTAGAGAAAGCAATTATGCTGATATTAAAACTTTCAACAATATGGAAAATGTTATAAATATGCCTATACATAATTTTAAAAAAATCTGCTGTGCAGTACAACATTACAAAAAAGTTTTAATGAAAAGGAATCAGATTTCATACCGTGGCAGTTTCTCCTTTGGTTCCAATTATTCTATCCTGAGTCACTTTGCTAAACTCGACGTAGTCTTCATCTGTCAAAGAATACCTGTAAAATAGATTGTAAATAATCTCTCTTATAATGCAACTGGCTGAAAGAGTAAAGTAGAAATAAACATTGGTCTTAAAAATAATCATTACTAAAATGGTGATGTGGCCATCATAATACTTTCCCTATATTTTTCTCGAAAACTATGAGGTTATTCTTAATTATTTGCTCAATTTTAAATTATTTATATTCACTTCTTATATAAATTTCTATTAGCTCCTATAGTTTATTATTAGTTTTCAAAATAATTAAAAGAAAAACTCTTCAAAGTTATTTTTATTAAAAATATCAACAAGTTTAAGTGGAAATTCAATTCAATTATCATTTGGGCGGTCTGAAAAAATTATAAAAACAATTGCTATCGGCTTGAAACTTTCTAAATATATTTAGAATATATGTGGGAATGTTGCTGCTTAAAAAAAATCAAAAGTTTGCTTTTAGATCTTTTAATCATTTTACGTCAAATTAAAAAGACGTTAAGAAAATTGCAATCATATATTTGACAGTGTTAAAAAAATATAAGAAAAATTGCCATCGACTTGAAACTTTCTGAATATATTCATAATACATTTGGGAATGTTGCTGCTTAAAAGAATCAAAAGTTTGATTTTAGATTTTTTAATAATTTTACGTCAAATGAAAGAACAGTTAACAAAATTTCAATTATAATTTTGACGGTCTGAAAAAAATATATAAACAATTGCTATCGACTTGAAAGTATCTAAATATATACAAAATACATGTACAAAAGTTGCTGCCTAAAAAATCAAAGGTTTCTCTTTAGTTTTTTTCATTATTTTTACGTCAAATGAAAGAGACGTTAAGAAAATTACAATCATAATTTTGATGGTCTGAAAAAAATATAAATATATTCAGAATACAATGTTGCTGTTTGGAAAATTCAAAAGTTGATTTTAGATTTTTAAATAATTTTAGGTCAAATGAAAGAAACGATGAAAAATTGCAATCGTAACTTTCACGGCCTGAAAAAGTATAAAAACAATTGCTACCGACTTGAAACTTTCTAAGTACATTCAAAATACAAGTAGGAATGTTGATGCTTAAAAAGTCAAAAGTTTGGTTCTAGATTTTTCAAATTTTACATCAATAGAAAGCGACGTTAATAAAATTGCAATCATATATTTGACAGTCTGAAAAAAAATATAAAAACAATTGCTATCGACTTGAAACTTTCTAAATATATTGAGACTATATGTAGGAATATTACTGCTTAAAAAATTCAAACGTTTGATTTTAGATTTTTTTAAATAACTTCACGTCAAATTAAAGAGACGTTAAAAAATTGCAATCATAATTTTGATGGTGTAAAAAAAATATGAAAACAATTGCCATCTACTTGAAACTTTCTAAAAATATTCAGAATGCATGTAGAAAGTTTCTGCTTAAAAAAATTAAAGTTTGATTTTATATTTTTTACAATAAGAAACAAAAATTCAAAATTATTAAATTAAGAAAAAAAAATGTTTTACTTTAACTTTTTGTTTGTTTGAAAAGTTATATCTTTTTTTTCTTAAATTTCAAAATTTGTTTGAATAAATCTATTAAATTTTGCAATAATATTATGTTTATTTACGTTTTACAACTTTTAATTAAAACCCTCGCTTATGTTTCACTGATTTTAGAGTGGGTAATAATTTTTTTAAATTTCTAAACGTATCTTTTTTTTAAATTTTACAGTTTTCAATAAAATCTTCACAATTTAGAAAGCGGGTTGAATTAAAAAATCTTGAAACCTATAGAAGGAATTAGTGGAAATTTCTTGAATTCTTGAAAAAGTGAATCTAGATTTTAGAACGAACATTCTCAAAAATCTAAGGCCTCAAAAAAGAGAAATTACTGAAAAATTCCTGAACCCTCGAGAAAAACCTAGATTTCTACAAACAAATTTTCTATAGCCTCCAAGAAAATTTTTGCAATTTAGAAGATAAGAAGATAACCTTGAAATCTGGAAATTTCTTGAACCCTTGAAAAAAAAAGTCTAGATTTTTAAATTAAAATTTTCTAAAAATTCTACAGCCTCCTAGAAATTTAGACCAGTTGAATAAATATAAGAGAAATTACTGAAAATTCTTTAAATTTTCTCTAAAATAAGAAAAGATTTGAAGGGGAAAATTTTCTAAAAAAATCTAGACCCTCTAAGAAAAATTCTGCAATTTAGAACTTTCTAAATAAGTTTATAGCCTCTAGTTGAAACAAAATGTTGAATTCTAGAGAAGCAATTACTGAAATTTACCAGAATTTTCGAAAAGCAGACGAATTAAAAAAAATCTTCGCAATTTATAAGAATAGTTAAAAAAAATTTTTTTTTAAGAAGTTATTGGCCATTTTCTAAACTATAAACTTTTAGAAAAAAATTCTAGAAAATACTAGGCATTCAAAGAAAATCTTTGCAATTTAAAAGACGACTTCAAAAAAAATCTCGAACTCTAGAGAATAAATTGCTAAAAATTTCCTGAACCCTCGAGAAAATAATCTAGATTTCTAGAAGAAAATTGTAAAAATTCTAGAGCCTCAAAGAAAATCTTTACGATTTAGAAGACAAGTTGAAAAAATCTTGAAATGTAGAGAAGAAATTACTAAAAAATTTCTCTCTCAAAAATAGTCTAATTTTTAAAAACAAATTTTCTAAAAAAGCCTTCATTTAAATTCTAAAAACACCGCAATTTAAACGACTGCTTGAAAAAAATCTTGATATCTGGAAGAGAAATGAATGAAAAGAGTCTAGATTTCTAGGAACAGATTTTCCAGAAAAATCTATAGCCTCCAATCTGAATAAAAGTTACTGGAAATTTCTGAACACTCGAAAAATGTCTAAAGTTCTGGAAAAAAATCATTGCAATTTATACGACAATATTAAAATCTGGAAGAGAAATAACTGAAAACAGCCTCAAAGAAAATTCTATAAATATTAAAGCGAACTTTCTAAAAAAACTCCCGAATAAGACCTTTGCTAAAAATTCTGGAAATATGAAGAAGTAATTACTGTAAACTTTCAGAATCCTCTAAACAAAATCTTGAAAGTACTTTCTGAAAAATCTAGAACAAATAAAATATTTGCTAAAAATCTGGAAATATCTATTTATTTATTTATTGGATAAGAAAACGAAATTACTGTAGACTTCTAGAATTCTCAAAAAAGTTTTATAAATCCAAAATGAAATCTATGGATCATCTGAGAAAATTATAAAAAAGTTAAACAAAATATTGTACAAAAACCACGAAGAAATTTCTATAAATAAATATAATTAATGACTTTCTGAAAAATTTTGAAACTCTTGTAGAGTTTTGTAGAATTTTCGATGAAAATTCTTTGGAAAGGAAGTTGCAATAAAAACTGAAAGTGTGGAGGAGAAATTACTGAAATTTCAAGAATCGTTAAAGAAATATTTTTCTGAAAAATTCTAATGTTAAATTTTTTTCTCACAAGTTAAGAATTTTACGAAAAACATGTCTTAATAAAACATCCATTTCTCATTCCCTTTAACCTTTGTTTTAAAAGTTATGTAATATTTTTCAAATTTGGAAAAATATTGAGAAAAACCAAAAAACGCCTCGAGTAAACATCCACTTCCGGTTTATGAATGTTTACCAAAAGCTTTTCAGTTCCAGTTTTTAACGATAAAACCTTAAGTTTAAAGTTTCATCTCAATCGGATTATTCGTTTTTGAGATACAGCACCCACAGACATTTTCTCGCACGAAAACAATACTTCCCCTATATATACTTCGTATATAGGGAAAGTAATAAACAGTAAATACTGATTTAGCATGATGATTAACCTAATAGCTTCTTAATTGGACATTATTTCTATATCAATTCAATGCATTGGCCTAGTGTACTCCTGGCCTACCTTAAAACTTTCATATCGTCTTGACCTACCCCAATAAATCACGCATTATCCTAGCCTACTTTTGACCAACCTCAAAAAACATGGCAATGGCCTACTATAAATACTTTCATATTGCCCTAGCGGACTCCTGACTTATAAATTACAATTTTCACTAGCATACGTTTGACCCACTTCATAAAATAACGCAGTAGAACGCTAGACGATCTCCTGACCTAACTTAAATATGTTCATATTGTCTCACCGAACTCTTGAGATTTACTTTTAGCGTATTTACGACCTACCTCAAAAAATAATCTAGCGTGCATCTTAAAATAAATGTATTCATATTATGCTAGCGTACTCTTAACCTACCCTAATAAACCATAAATTGCTATAGCGTGCCCTTGACCTCCGAGAATTGACATAACTTACATCAATTAAATATTTTCATATTGTCCTAACATACTCTTGACCTACCTTAATAAATTACGCGTTGACCTACCCCAATTAATGATTCATTCGTCTAGCGTCATGATAATGCATAATTTATTGTGGTAGGTCAAGAGTACGCTTAACCAATATAAGAATTGTGGTAAGTCAGGAGTACGCTAGGGCAACTCAATTTTAATTAGCCTATCCTAATTAAAATTATAATATTTCTTACATTTATTATATTACCTACAGCTAATTAATATTATTTTCAATTTCACAATGCTAACTTGCTAATTATGTTAAATACAAATTTTTATCTAATTTTGAGGATTTTACTTACGCGATTTTGACAGCCAAGTTTTTCATTGATTGACTTGTTTTAAATTTACTTTATACTTACTTCAGTTCCAAGTCCCTAACCGACCACAGCGCAGATAAAGGCCTACCCCACGTTGAGCTCGTCAACAGCAGTTCCCCGGTCCAATTCGGTTCCATGTGCAGGATGTAACTGTCGTGCGCCTGCAACACGGACTCCTCGTTGCCGGTGTGCATGTTGAAGAATCGCACCTCCCCCGAGTAGTCCCCCACCACTATCCTCTGATCGCCCGGCATGAAACGTGCGCACGTGAAGAAACCGTCGTCGGTGGGTAGCCTGATGGTTTGCACCGGGCAGAACCTGGAGTGTATCAGCCTCCTGTCCATGTTTTTACACTGGAATCCCATCTGTCTGCGCGCGCACCTCATCACGAAATTATTCGCGGTGGTTATCCTCGGTTTCGGGTCCGGACATTTATGAGGTCTGTAATTCAACACGATCTCAATAATAATTATTAATTACATAAAATGTAGTAACTTACACGAATAAATTAAATTGGGGGCACGTGGCCATCGGATTCTTGCAAAGGGCGTGCTGATTGGTCAAGTATTCTGTAATGATGGAATCCAATGTGATTCTAGGCTCAACTGGTGATGATTCTTCCGGTGTAGGCATAAGGACCTTTAACTGAGGCTCATTTGATGTTTGCTTCTGTAGTCGAGAGTTCTGAGGCATGGTAATTTGGGAATTTGTTGAATGTTTTCTAAAAAAAATATGAACAAATTAAATACAAAAAATATACTTAAAAAAATCGCAAAGAATTATACTACATAAGTCCTACTAAGCTAAACTGAAATGAATAATACTTATTTTGTGGAAAATAATTTGTACTTTAAATCTTTTCTTACTACATACAAATTTGTTCTGATCTCTTTCAGGCAAATGAAGTTGTAACATTTATATCTATTAAATTAAAAATAGTAGTAAATGTTAATCAAAATGTAATTACCTATTGAATGATTGATAATTCAGCCATATATTTTTAGACCAAATATCAAATAATTCACTCTATACACCAATAACTGGTGAATGCTTTTTAAGCATACATCTTGATTCATTCTTCAAATTACTGTTTAAGAAAAAAGTTACTCACTTAATAATTTTAATTGAGTGTGGAACTGTGGTACAACCATTAACACTGGTAGATGCCGGTTGAGTCATCCCGCATTCTGCTGATTGCACTGTCCTATGTACCGGCGAATGTGAAAACGATAATCTCATCTGTAATTGCTTTATTTCAGTAAGTCCTCTTGGGAAAAAAACACATCAACGCAAAAACTTACTCTGTTTGGAGTCAGGGGAGCGGTATACCTAAATTTAGATGGGTGATTAATACTATTCATTTGTACGGTGGTGCCCAAGTTGGCCTCTTTCTGCAGTTCCGACGCTGTGTCATTCAACCCCTTGGAGACTAGATGCTGGTGTATCAGCTGCATCAGCTGCCTATCATTGAATTGGATTTTTGTTTGGGCTACAATACTCGCCTAAAAGTATCCATATAAGACAACATAAAATTTTTCTGGTAAAATTTAAACTTACTCTATGTATATTTACTAAGGACACGTCAGTATCACTATTTGTATGGGTGGTTTTTCCTGATAATCTCTCTAATAATTCAAGGGCATACTTTTGGAAAGTAACGTGCTCCTGCCGTTTTTCTTGAAGGATTGGATCCCTCATTAAATCTGCAAATATAATTAAAAAATAATTATTAAAATATAAAAAAAATCTTTCTTATTTCCATTGTGTTAATTTTAAGATTTGTATTATTATATTTAAGACAAATTCTAGTTTAATATAAACATTAAATGAACACTTATTATGTTTTAAGCAGTAAATTATTTAAAACAATCATAACATTGAAGAACGATTATGTACGCAATGTTATCAGAGATGAGAAGATATCGCTAACTTCTATACTAAAATCAGTTTAGTAATTTAACGTTGATAGTAGCGCCCTCTCTGACTCGAGCGTTCTACTTAATGCGCCCTCTATCAGCGTTTCGTAAAAACATTCTCCAAGTTACCGACTTTTGTTGATAATGTATAAAACCGTTGATTGAAATACTGTATAGATGCCTAACCTTATGGGGAAATGCAAGTCACTAAAAGATGCCGAGAAACAGATGGCGCGTGAGTAGTGAGGCTGCATACTGCATTTTTCTGTAGCTTTGGATAGTTTTCTATTGTATTGAATTATATGTATTGCAATCAACGTTGAGACGATCGTACTCGGGAATTTGCACGCCATGCTTCATCATGAAATACGTATAATTCAATACTATAGAAAACTGCAGTACGCAGAACTAAATATGTGCCGACTGTGAGTCACTAGTCATGCGCCATCTGTTTCTCGGCATCTTTTAGAGACTCGCATTCAACGATAAAATCGAGTTTCTTTACTTTTGTTTAATTAATCAATTTCATTTTATTCAATCCGTTTCACACATTCGTTCTTATTTAATTACAAAAGTGGTGGATTTGGAGAACATTTCTATTTTAGGATAAGGACCGGACTAAGTGTTACACTCTGATGAGTTCATAAGACGTTGCAAAGATGGCGCTGTTATTAGCGATCATATAACTGAACCAATTAATATACGATATTATAAAATAGCTTACTTTGCAGTTGACCATTTTGGAATAAAGGCAACTTGGATACAATCTGCTTGACAGTGTCGGACCTTGCCAATCCAGCCAAAGCCTTACAAGCCAGCGTCCTCATGCAGTCGGCATCTGTTATTGGAGTCTTAACATTCATCAACTGCAATAACACCTGTGAAAGAAAAATATTGGTAATACATTATTAAATTAGTGGCAATCTTCAAATGCATACCATTATTCCACTATTTGACCTGACGCAGTCCCAAACTTTCTGTATCAGCTCCTCTGAACTCTTGAGTTTGGTTTTCTTGCTAGGAGAGTTATTACCCGTCGAAGAATACCTAGCTACTTTCCCTGCAACCTAAATTACATTTTTTTTAATCAAAAGCCTCATATTTATTACCATGAGATCAAAGAAAAAAAAAAGATTCAATGCAGTCCTTAAATAGTACAACATTTTCCACTCCATACTATTTTGACAGTGTAGGCAATATTATTATTCTTATTGATAAGGCATATTGGAGATGCTTAGAGGTTAACCATTAATAGTAAACTTAACCTTTTTAATTTAAGCCGAATTCCTTCATAAAGTATGCATTTGATCACAATTGTGGTTAAGTTATTTCAGGCATGAAAGGATACTTATGCTTTTAATCAATTACATAACCTTTAATTCATCGCTGCAAATTTCTAATTGTGTTGTACTAATTAAAGCCAGCTATGAATCATTATATTTTTTTGATCTCCTTGTAAAATATATACTAACCCTATCTATTGGGCCACAAACACAGTTAACTATCACACGAAGTGCAGACTTCTGTACATCAGCATCTGCCACAATCTCACCCTCAGCTGCTCCCAAAATTATACTAATACCTGAAAATATAAAAATTACAATGCTATTAATATGTAAAATTATATATAAACAAATGAAACAATATAAATTATTATACAGGGTGAGTTTTTTTTCGATGTTCTCTATGGGGATCTCGGAAACTATAAGAGATAGAGAAACGGTTAAATGGGGAAAGAAGTGTAGATTTACGAGACGAATAAAATTCCAATTTCAAAGTTTTCAAAAAAGTCAAGGGTAACTAGATATTTTGAAAAAAGTAAAAAGTGTCAATTTTTTCAAATCAATATATCTCGGTTATTATAACAGATAGAAAAAATCTGTAAAGTACAAAGTTTTAGATAATTTTATGTAGATTAATAAAAAATAATCGGAAAATTTTTATCGCCATTATTTTTCGAGATATGATGCAAACTTACATTTTTTAAATGGAAACCATAAGGCTATGGCCTCATTCAAAAGGTAATTTTTTTCTCTTTAATCCAATATGACATACGACATAGTTATTTCTAAAAATAAGTGAGTTATAGTCATTTTAAATTTTATTATAAATAAAAAATGGGTAGCCATGAAAAAGATGAAAGTAAAACAATTGCAGTTGTTTATAATAATAGCAATATTGTAATTATTAGTTCTACAAAGTTAAATAAAACTGAAAAACCAGCATAAGAATAAAATTTTGTAATTATCAAATGGCCTTCTGTATGTGGTACAAACCCATTTGTCAAGAGGATAATACGTTTCTTACAAAAATATTATGAACAGATGAATCGCGATTCACTAATTGTGGTATTTTTAATCGCCACAATGAACATAGATGAACTTAAGAGAATCCACGAGAAGTTTCACAGAGAAAACTACAAATTAAATTTGGGTTTAATCCATGGTGTGTTTGGATTAATAATTCTCGGTCCATATATTTTTGAAAGCTCACTAAGTGAAACTGATTACTTTCATTTTCTTCAGAAAACATTTGAAGATACGCTCGATTATTTAAATTTATCATTACAAGCAAGATTAAAATGGTTCCAATATGACGGTGCTCTACCTAATAACATGTTGGCTTTACAAATTATTTAAATGATGCTTTTCTTAACTCATAAGTGGGAAGAAATAAACCAATCCCAGGGCCACCTAGATCTCCCGATCTGCGCGTTTTAGATTTTTTTCTGTGGGGTTATGTAAAAAACAAAGTATATGAAAAATCATATCAATCTGTGGAGAATCATGAACTAGTTGTTATTGAAACATTTAATTCAATTTACATGAGAATAGTCAAAAAGCGATAAATTCAATTTTAAAAAGATATAATTTATGTCATAATAGTATTAATAGTGGACTCTTTGACCATATTTTTTTAATATTAAAATTTCTCTCCCATTGATATATTGATAATTACAGAATTACGTTATGCAGTTGTTTCATTTTGATTTATCTCTGTAAAACTAATAATTACAATATTGCTAATATTATAAACAACTGCAATTGTTTTATTTTCATCTTTTTCATGGCTACCCATTTTTTATTTATAGAAATATTTTTAGAAATAACTATGTCGTAGCCCATATTGGATTAAAGAGAAAAAAATTACCTTTTGAATGAGGTCACAGCCAACTATGGTTTCCATTTAAAAAAATGTAAGTTTGCGTCATATCTCGGAAAATAATCGCGATAAACATTTTCTGATTATGTTTTATTAATCTGCATAAAATTATCTAATACTTTGTTCTTTCCAGTTTTTTTTCTATCTGTTATAATAACCGATATATATTGATTTGAAAAAATTGACACTTTTTACTTTTTTCAAAATATCTAGTTACCCTTGACTTTTTTGAAAACTGTGAAAGTGGAATTTTATTCGTCTCGTAAATCTACACTTCTTTCTCCATTTAACCGTTTCTCTATCTCTTATAGTTTCCGAGATCCCCATAGAGAACATCGAAAAAAACTCACCCTGTAGATGGCATCAGGAAACAGCACCTTTATGCCTACCATATATTAATGGTTAGTTGCAAAATATATTTGTCCTTTTAATATAATCGACAACAATTAATTACGCCACAGGTATGAGGTATATAGTGACTTTTAAATAATAAAATAGATATTCGCTTAAGTACACTAGCGCCACCTATATTCGTATATAAGTACTACAATGTGACGTTTAGAGGTTGGTTACAAATTATATATGTACTTATATAATTCAAAGTTATCCTTTCTAGGAATATATATTTATGTGAAAGAGAAGTTCTATACTGCACATCTAATAGTAATAACTTATCTTACCTAATGTGATAGTCTCTTCTGGAAGATCTACTCTTTCGCAGAGCAGCATTTGTACTTTGGGCATCACGCACGCAATAGCTAACACATCTAAAGCACAACGGACCGTCTCGGCGCGCCCGCTGTAATTCCACTCGTAGGCGAAGGCAATTATTTTTAAAAGCAGGGTGATACCGCCCAGCTTCAGCAGTTGCTCAACTGGCACCCAATGTGTACGGAAAGGCATGCATTGCAGTAAGGTCTCTATTTGCTGTTGGACTTCTTCAGGGGAAGACTTACAGGGCTGGAAATGAATTAGATTATTAATCACCTCAGTTAATCAAATACTTTTATGTAAATAAACGGTTTTAATATGAAATAGCTCATTACAGCTATAAGATAATTAATTCTTAAAGGTAACAAACATCACAAACCTTAAATGTTGGTTGGGTTGGTATTGGTGCAATGGCGACCCTTTCTGAAGGTCGCATTTGGGACCTTCTGAGTTGTTCCACTTTTGCAAACAGGTGAGCCTCCAGATACCTCTTGTAAGCGACACAAACATGCCTCACTATTTGTCTGGCCGCACACTCTGTATCTTCATTTGTCGGTGGGGAATCATCACTAGATAAAATTGGCAATGTAGCAATCTGAAAAAACAATAATAATTAAAACAAAATATTTAAATCTTAAACATTTAAGTAATTAACAATGTAGCAATCTGGAAAACTAAATAAATAAAACACAAATTCAAAATTTATGTAAGTTTTTTTCTAATATTGATTGTTGAGTTACATGAAGATGAACAATAATAATAAAGACACTTGTAATAACTTTCTCCACAGTTAGAGTACTCTTATACAGCTATTGATAAAGTCATAAACGAAATGTACATTTAGCGAATAAAAATAAACTGTGAAGAAAGTGATTACAAGTGTCTTTATTATTAAGCATTTTTCATTTATAAAAATTTAAATTGAAATGTTTAAATAACTTACAACATTGTGTAATTTCCTAAGTCCGTCCTGAGCATCAAACTCATCAAGGATGACCTTGAATTGGAAGGTGAGGCCGAAGAACATGGTGGCATGACACCGGCCGGAATCATGGGAGCATTCTAGTAGCCACAAGGCATAGTTAACCAGATTGCTGACCAGATATTCTGGGAGTAGGCACACTCGCTCCATAGCTTCTTCACAGTATCCCAAATAATACAGGCAAATGGAGACTCCTGTAGCTGCTATCGATGGTCTAGGTACTTCAAGTAAAGCCTAAAACATTTATAAAAACACGAAACAATTTTTGGCATTTACAAAAACCTGTTACTTAATTTAATTCATCATAATTTTTATACACAACGATAGAATCATATTCATTAATAAATCAAACAAACTCACTTCTAATCCCCTACAAGTGATGAACTCGATGGAAAACTTCTTGTGACACAATAGCGCAGCGAGATATTTCAGAGCTTCGAATGCTAACCTAGCCTTCTTAGTCTCCCTCACATTTACATAAGACAGGATGAGTTCCAAGGCGTTGTTCTCGAAAACGTGACTTAAAAACTGCAACACAAGGTTTATAAGTTTTTGCCGTAGAGATTGGACAAAAGAGACTAACCTCTTGGTATTCCCCCATAGGTGTCAGGTAACGTAAAATTAAGACCTGCCTCGTGGCTTGAGTAGGTGGAAATATTTGTATGCTGCCAATCATGAAGCTCTCCAGTTCGGCCCAAGAGGAATTACTCGATTCGTTTAAAATATTTGCAGCTGAAATTTTAATTTACATCAAACGTATACATCTTTAATCAATGTAAATAAGATATAAAAACAGATTGAATGGTATACAGGGTGACTGACGAAAAACCTTTGGTGCTGTATCTCGCTTATTTTTGATCTGATTTGAATAAATAAAACATCAAATTAAATGATTTTTAAAAGACTTTAATATGAACTGTACTGATATTTTTTCTTGCATCCAGTTTTTGACAAAAGACGATCAACTTTTTTTTTCAAATTGCACTGTATATATATTTTGTACTGATCCGCAAGGAGATTTTTTTCTGAATCTAAATTTGTAAACGATTTTATCAATTCATCAAACCAAAGTCGAGAAATTGAGGATAAAAAAAAAAATTAAAAATTAAATACCCATAGTAAACAATATACAGAGCCTATTCCAAATGTCAAAAGTGACAGTGTCAGTCATTGGTACAATACTGCAATGATTTTTAATAATTTCATAATAAAAATGTTGCAAGATTTCAAAAACTGAAAAACGGTTTCTGTAGAAGCACAAAATTCTAGTACAGTGTTTGAAATATTGCAACATTTTAATTATGAAATAATTAAAAATCGTTGCAGTATTGTATCAATGGCTGTCACTGTCACTTTTGACATTTAAAATAGGGTCTGTATATTGTTTACAATGGATACTTGACTTTTTATTTATTTTTTTAATCCTCAATTTCTCGACTTAAGTTTGATGTATGGATAAATTTGTCTACAATTTTATATTCAGAAAAAAAATCTCCTTGCGAATCAATAAAAATATATATAGTGCAATTAAAAAAAAAAATGTTGATCGTATTTTGTCAAAAACTGGGTGCGAGAAAAAATAACAGTTCAGATTCAGATTTTAAAAATGGTTTAATTTGATGTTTTATTTATTAAAATCGGATAAAAAATAAGCGAGATACAGCACCAAAGGTTTTTCGTCAGTCACCCTGTATATAATTTAATTAATATATAATCACTAAAATCCATTATGGTTTATTACATATCTGGATTTAAATTTAATTTTGAAGAAGTGGTTTTTTTATTAAAGCAATTATTTATTATTACACAATCAATACTTACATTTATTTAAAGGACTGGTAAATTCATGTCTAGGCGAGGACATGCTGTTGTCCAGTTTGATTCGTTTACGTTGACTACCATCAGACTAAAGAAATTAAATTTATTAACAACAAACCTTAGTATATTGGGTTGCATATACAATATTCGACATGCAATATTAATAATAAAATACTCATACTACCTATTAATAAATATTTAAGAAGAAAATTGTTGATGAAAATAAAATTTTAAAAAATTGTTATAAAATAAACTAGATCCGGCGCAAACAATTTTAATACCATAAATATTCTAGTACTTCTATGTCATCATAAGATATCACAGAAGTATCTATTAACTTTATAAAGAATTTAAAAAAAATCATTATAAAACATTTCAATACTTATCATTTACAAAAATAAATAATAAACCATAATAATAAATTGTAGTACTGTTCCGAAGGCTTAATATTACATTCTAAAGCTAATTAAATCAAACCCTCAGCAATTTAATCTAGAGAAAATTATGAAATTGATTTCTAAATTAAACATCTTTTTTATCAGAATAGTTCCAATTATATGATATATATTTTTGGGTAAAACATTTCATAACTTAATCACTAAATATGCATTTATTTGATAAGATTATAAATATAAAAGTAAATGCATACATATATTTTTATCTATCCAACATATATAATACCCATTACACAGAATTACAAATTACTGTAATCATTTAGTAATATACATAACTTTTAAGAAAACTAAGAACACAAATTACTCACTTGATTCGGACTTGTAATCACTTGTGGTGCAGTTTGTTCCTCGTGATCAGAATCTGATTGGTTTCTATTTGGTAAGAATAGTGGAATTTCAAGACCTAATGATTAATTAAATAATGAATGTAATGCATTAATTAAAGAAAGTACTTAATTAAGTAATTAGAGTTAATAGTATTAATAACTGCAGGATTAAATAAAAAAAAAACTGACATCTTTACCAGAGCATAAAACTTCACAATAACTGCAAAATTAAATGTAAAAAAAAAACTGACATTCACAGAATGATTGCCTCTAAATATATTATTATAATTGGTTAGTTAAAAATTATGAAGTAATATTTACACATAAACGAAAAAACTGAAATTAAAAAGTAATGTGCATAAAAAAAATCAGTATTGTTGTTTTATTAATTACAAAAAAATTGTAATAATTTTATATTAAGTGACTTTTTTAAACGAAATTTTATCTATGGAATTACGTACCATTTTTTGGTGACTTTGCCAGATGACCAAAGGGCCTTAAGGTATTGGCAGGTTGCAGGAAATCGGAATTGGACTGTAAACGCCTCAACCTTTGCAACAACAGAGGCACCATCTTGGCGTTCTGCTCCCTTAAATGATAACATGAGTTAAAACAAAACTGTCCATACCACAACCCAGTACCTATGATACCTAAACCGGGTCGCTATTTCGGGAATCTCCATCGCCGCCGCCAACAACCCTGTCGCGTAACTTTGCAATGGTTCAATTGAATCCGTCGTCCATTTTATCAACCGATGAATGAGACCATCCATATCAGGCTGAAAGAATTACATATTTTGTTTTTAAAAATATTAAATATAAACTTTCAACAACCACTTCCCACATACGCACGAGATATCTCGGGCACGAACACATTACTTTCAAAACTAATTGTGCAGGAAGGGGTTAAAGAAAACTAATTACTAATAAATTTCTGATTAAATATTCGAGTACGTGAAGAGTAGTAATTAATAATTTTCAATGAAAATGAACACGTCACATTCAAAATGTACATATAGTGTAAAATAAAAACTGTGATATATTTTTAACTACTATTAATTAGGTTGGTTGATTTAATGAGATGTTACTATTAATTACTAATAAATCTGTTTTTATACAAATTATAAATCGTAAAGTAATTTCACTAGAGTTCCAACTAGAAAAGACCTATGCTTCCAGACTAGACACAATAGTGATATCAAAGGAATGGTCCAACACTACCCTACTATTAATTAGGGTGTTCTCCTCTCATCAAAAATGAAAATTTAAATTAGCTAATCCTGCTGAATTGAATAATATGGTTTTATCTCTAATTGATTTAATATAAATTTTAACAGTTTTAATTACAAGATTTCCGAGCCAAATTTTTAACTTTTTTGACCAATGGAATGTCGTATTATAATCACCTGAAAAACAACTGAAGTCTCCAATCCAGGCATAATGTCCAGCATCAAACGGCAAGCAGCTATATTCAATTGATCGATATCTCTCCCAGTAAGCCCCATACGACTAAAGTAGGTATCCCTTAAGTAATCACTAACAAGCTGTAAAAAAAAAACATAATTTTCATCCACACAGAGAAAATAAAATTAAACAACACAACCAACCTTATTCATAAAGGTCTCTTTGCGAAACAAGGCCTTCAAGATCTGCCCGAGCTTACAGTCGGGATCAGTGCGTGACGGGTGCCTCTCATCAAACGGGTCAGGGTCCATCTTCAAATAATTCTCCGTCTCAGTTTCGATGATCTCAGCCAGCCTGCAAAAATTCAACCGCCATGTTAACGCCTACAGTAACTATGGTATTCGATTGTTCCGTACCTTGTTAAGGTCGGCACTGGATTGTGAGAGGGCTGCGAGTGCTCGTCCTCCCATGATCGCATGAGGGCCGTCACCTCGGTCATGACATTGGTGGCCTCCATTCTAGCAAACTCGGTTCGAATACGTATCTATGCTCGAATGGGGCAAACGCATGAGGTTGAAAACATAACCTAAAACTGACAAGTTCTAGAATGTGATAAGGTACTACACTGTATATACCCAAAATGGGGCGCGAATTAATTCTCAATACCTGTTTCAGTGAACGTGTATATCTGCGTTTCTACTTGAATTTTTAGAAACAAAACCGAAATCAAAATTAGCACTCTCCTTCTTCAACTGTCCGCCGAGCTTGCGGCCAACTTCGCGTCGCAAAGGTGAAACAACAGAAATTGCGCTGTTGCCAATAATTAAATAAATTCCTAATAACTAAATACTAAAATTTCTTTATAAATAATAAGCTAGATTTCTAAATTAATTGATAATTACTTTATTATATTAAAAATATATTTATATTGTTTATTTTTTTTAATTTATTTTCTGTATAAATGTAATTATAGTTCGACTACTGCAAATCTTGTATTGTTTATATTTTAAACTTAATTTGTAACCCTTTTGAAATAATATATAATAATTAACGAAATATTAATTCAATTGTATATCGATAATTAAAAATGTTATATATTTCAACAAAATATTTACAAATCATATATTTTGTTGAAATATATAACATTTTTAAAAATTGTGAAATTATAACCAAACTTATATAAAAGATAAAGATAAAATAGAATTAACGAGATTCTATTAAATTATTGCTTTATTAACAACAGCCACAGACCGGTTTTGATTCATTTTTAATCTCATCATCGTGCTTTAGGTGAATACAATAATATGCCCTTTAATGGTATTATCTTGCAAAATAAATAGTTTATTAATAAAATTAGTAACTTATATTACTTATACTTACACGTATTTATTGTGAATGAATTAAATATTTTATAATTGATATAAAAACTTTTAATAAATAAACGTGAAGTCGGTAATTAATATTTAACAAAATTACTTCCCTCATAAATGTAGACAACTTAAGTCTAGGGGAAACCATTAAATAACTAGATTGGCAAAAAATATTTATATTATCTGTGGATTCTAAATTTATAAACATGTATTAATTTATTTTAAAAGTTTGTTGCTAAAGTTGGGTAAGATTAAAATTTAAGTGAATATTTAATATATCTAATAATTAATTGCCAACAAAAATTATGTTTTAATAACTAAACATAACCTATAATTTACGGAACCGGTGATGAATTCGTCTTTAATGGTACGCGGAGCTATCACGAGGCTCCTGGCCCCGGCGACTCGTGGAATTTCAACTGATATCAATCTAGGTGATGTTGGTTTAGACTATCAGAATCCCACAACTTTGAAGAATCGGATGAAAGCTTGGCAGATACACGCCTATGGGGATATAAAAGAGTTGCAGTTGACGACGGCTCGAACGCCAATTATATCCAGCTCGAACGAGCTGCTCGTGCGGGTAATGGGAGCTTCACTTAACCCGATCGATCTGATGATGATGACTGGATATGCTAAGAATGTCGCCAGTTTTTTCAGGCAGTACGAACTAGAGTTTCCATTAACTTTAGGACGTGATTTTTCTGGTGTTGTCATTGATAAAGGACAGGATGTTAGTGATGATATTAAAGTTGGTGATAGTGTGTATGGTGTCATACCGTTCCACAAGCAAGGTAGTTTAGCAGAGGCTGTTATTGCTGAGAAAAGTTTGGTGAGTTGATCAAGATTTATTTACCAATTGTTTTAACTCCATAGAGTTTTTAAATTTTTTAATATGAATGAATATATGAATGAATGAGTGAATGAATGAATGAATATATGAATGAATGAATAAATGAATATATGAATGGAAAACATAAAGGAATGAATAAATAACGAAATTAATGAATAAATACATGAATGGATGTAAAAATGAATGAATTCATGAATATAAATATAGTGAAGCAATGCATTAATGAATATAAATATAGTGAAGTAATCACTTTTTTTAAGGTTTGTAAGAAACCTGAAAGGCTCTCACACACAGAAACTGCGTCCATTTTGTACGCCTCCCTAACTGCATGGTCTGCCCTTTATATCACTGGTGAACTATGTTTGCAAGATGTCACTAAAAGCAGGATTTTGGTGCTGGGGGCTTCTGGTGGTGTGGGAAGTTTGGCTGTTCAAATGTTGAAATCTCAAGGAGCCACTGTGATCGGCACATGTTCAACAAGTGCTGTACAAATGGTGCAGTCTTTGGGTGTTGATGCAGTGCACGATTATTCTGATGTGAATTTTAATAAATATATTGCAGACTCTGGACCGTAAGTAATATTTTCGTATAACAAAATTGAATCTGATTTTTTAATTTATTTTGTTATTTGGTTAATCTGTACATGTACAATCTATCAATTCAATTTTAATTTAATTATTAAATTAATTCAAGTACTAAAAGTGCTTGTAATGTATGGAAGAAAACATTTGGATAAATTTAAAGTTAAGTTCTTTGATAATACTTATGCACTCTTGTTTAATATAGAAATAACACAATTTACGTTTGGATTGTTTCACTGTTTATTTATTTAATCTGTAAATTGCGCTATTACAAAATGTTTCACCATGAGTTTATTGTTTATTGTTTATTTTTTAAACATTGACAACAATTTAAGAATTTAAATTTAAGTAGATTTATAGGAAATCATTAGGATAACATTATAGGAATAGAATTTTTAAAGGTCTTTCTGCTTTTCAATTATGTTTCAATAATGTTTTCGCATTGTTATTGAAATTGTTGCTGTTAACTGTTCCCTATAATTGTTGGTGCTCATTTCACCTAATTAGGGGCATTAAATCAGAGTTTAGACAATAGATGTCACCGCAAATATTGATTTTCATTACCCTAGACTTTTAGTATATTTTTAAACTGTGCTGTGTATTGTGTTGCTTATTTTATTTAATAACATTAATTATTAAATATTCTATGTTTTAGGTATGATATAATATTAGACTGTGCAAAAGTTGGCCATGAAAACATCCCCTCCTTCTGGGCCTACAACAAGTACATAACGCTGAATTCTCCGCTTGTGAAAAACACGGACGCTTACGGTATAGTGGGTGGATTTGTGGTAAGCGCGCGAGATTTCCTTCTGGCCAATCTGCCGAAATGTGCGTCCGGTAAAAGCGTCCGCTGGGGATTCTTCTATCCGTTTACAAACGGCGTACAATTCGTGGATAAGCTGGTTAAAGAGGAAAAGGTAAGTCTTGTACGTATTTTTTTATGTGAAATGTTCGTGTTTTATTCTCTTCGACAGATCAATCCGGTCATACACAGCTCCTTCAAATTCGCCAATGTACCAGAGGCGTTCGAGGCCTTGGCAGGAGGTCATTTACGGGGAAAGATTGTGATCGATATGAAATAAGAAAGTGAGGTTAAGTTTTTGTTTGTTTATTGTTTTAGGTAAGTTTGTTATGATAAAATAAATGCAATTTATTATTATTAAAATGTGTTTTATGGATCCCTTGATGTCATATATTAGTATTTAATCCCAAATAGGGACCACCTATACGTAATTTACTTTCATTTGAATCAATAATTATTATATAAGAATAATTGTGGACCTGAAAAATGTTTTAATATAACGCATTTTCTTCACAATTATTTTTATTTCGCTAGATGCTAGTTATAAGCTATTGAAAATGGGTGCATAGTACCCGAAATGTACATCTAGTGAAATTAAAATTAATTGTGAAGAAAGTGATAGTGTTTTAATTAAGTTTTAATCATATCTTCACGTAACTCAACAATAAATTTCTATATGATAACGCATTGAGTCGAACACACGAGTGGTTTGGAACATATTTCAGAGAGGGCGCTGTTATCAGTGTTAAATTCTTCAGCTGAGTTTAATATAGTTGATGATTAGAACTTCAAAGCTAAGAGGTGTAATCATAAAAGTCAAGTTTTTATGTCAATATTTATAAGAAAACAAACTAAAACATTTCGATATGAAATTTGAAGGAATGCCATAATTGTCGGCAATCTTCAAAAGTAATAATTTAGTTGATTTTTCAATACAATGTAATTTAATTAATTAAAAGCAATCATATATGCTTTTATATATATTTAGTAGTAGTAGTGTAAGGATGTGGACCACATAGTCGTTTTCTACCTTTAGTGTATTTATGTTTGTGTCACTCAAAAGCATGATTAATTAATTGTATGCCAATGGTGAATGGTATCCTTCACCCATCCAATTGCTGATGCTGCACTGTCACTATCGCTAGTTCGACTGCAACCGTTTGTGCCCACCACCTGCATTTTCACTTTCTGGATTTTAATATAACCAATCTTAACACCATGTCTAATAATTGATTAATTACATGCCTTTGCGTAACCAGCTCAGTTGGTCGTGAACAAATTTGAGACACTCCTTCGGTTTTTAAATGGACTATAGTTGTTTTAACTTAATTGTAGAGGGCGCTGCTAAAATTAGGGTTGCTGTTATAGATTGATTAGTACGTTTTCATATGTCTACATTTATTTTTTTAAACTAATCTAAGAGTAAGTAATTAAATTAAATTAAACTTTAATGCCGGTGTTGTCGCTGATCCAGTCCAAGAAGGATTCGGTGCGGACGTAACCGGATGGGTTTCCGCTGGCGCAGCCCTGAATGTGCACGAAACTCACGACGCCCACGTGGGTGGCCTCGCCGTTGTCATCGATGGATACGAGTGGGCCACCGCTGTCACCCTGCAAAATTCAATTATGTATTATTTATCATCATTCAAGTCAATTGTTTTTTAAGTTGTTTAAGCTAAATTTTACAGTGTGAAGCTATCAGAATGCATTTTAGGTTTAAAAACAGATTAATATTTTAAACATAATATCCTATTATTACTCAAAATAATTGTTAGAATTGTTTAGTGCTGAAGTTGTTTTCAATTTTTCATTAATGCTTTCTTGTTCTTAAGTATTAATTTACTTACATTGCATGTGCTGTGTTCTGGGTTACCACGGCAGCAAATGGTGGATGAGATTATGGTGATGGGTCCGTAAACGCCGGCGCATTCATCATTACTGATCGTCTTGAGGTTGACAAAGTTCAATTTTGAAGCGACACTGTTGGATGCTGTAATAAAAATTTACTGTTGTATTTTCGCCGAAATGGTTTTATTTTGTAGCGTAAGTAAAGAATAATTAATTAGTTTCATGTTTATGCCTTGGTTCATAATTGGTTAACTTTTAGTCTTTTAGTCATAATTGGTTACTTTTATAGTAAAATTTCTATAAGGCAGTGATGGCTCTTGCAGAAATTATTTAATCTAATGGAAAGTTAATAATTTAACACCCCATTACTCGACATACTCGAAGAATCTAAATGTTTATTGAATTATCTATATAAACATTATTTTGTTTTAATTGAAATCTGTTATTCTTTTTCATACTATTCTATAGAAGGTATTATTAGGATAAACATTTAATTTTCTTTTTGATTTGTATGACTTACCATCACTAGTTTTTCCCCATCCACTGACCGTCAGCTGTTCATTGGCCCCAACCTTTTGCCCCCTGGTTGGCAGTCTGATGGGCTTAATGTTGTCGGTGAATTGGATCGGTTCTGGCAGTTTCACCAAAGCGATGTCGTTGTTGAGGGTGTACGGGCTGTAATTCTGGTGCACAATCGACGTGGTGGTGGTGATCTCGACGCGTCCGTCTTCCGAACCGGTATGGCCGAGTCCACCAAGGGAAATGATGAAGTTTGTAGCTCTGAAATAAATACAAAATGATGATACGATTGACCGATAATAAATTAATAATTAGATCACTCTCATCAAGTCGCCCACTAATTTTATTTCTCGACCGATTTAACAATTGCCGTCAGTTTGTTTGTTTACGTGTTTCAAACGCACGAAAATTTCTTTATTACGTCCATATTATGGATAATTGTGTGAATTAGCGGTGAAACAGTGTAGAAATTGATTAGAATAGTGAGGAGGAAGATGTGTGTTAATAATTGTTCAAGCGGTAAGCAAAATGACGGAAAAAAATGTAAGTAGTCGTTCACGGAAACTTTAATGAAAAATGTAACTGTATAGCATTATTTTGTTTACTTTTAAAACTATAAAATAGGGGCCCATTCTTTTGGGAAATAAGGGAGAAATAGTTTTATTTATATTGCGAATTTAATTATTACAGAGGTTTGACAAGAAGGTTATGAAACGATTTTACGGCGGAACATTTGTTTCTTCAATAACAGCATGGCGACGGGACAAGTTATTACTGTGAAATCTCTCCATTTTCTTCGAGCAGATTCAAGTAAATAATCAATGTTTAGATGGAAAAGGTATGTAATTGTTTATATTGTTATATAAATCTAATCTTTACGTGCTCGTCATAACCGAATCTAGAATAAATAAGGCGTATATATGGTTGCATACTATATAATTAATCGTAGATAAAAAGTTAATAATAAAAATGTAATAAAGTCCTTTACGTTGTAGAAAATTAACTAACAATTAGAAAAAACATGACATTATTTTGTTTACGTTTAAAACTATAAAATAGGGGCCCATTCTTTTGGGAAATAAGGGAGAAACAGTTTTATTTATATTGCGAATTTAATTATTACAGAGGTTTGACAAGAAGGTTATGAAACGATTTTACGGCGGAACATTTGTTTCTTCAATAAAAGCATGGCGACGGGGCAGGTTATTATGTACTGTGAAATCTCTCCATTTTCTTCGAGCAGATTCAAGTAAATAATTAATGTTTAGATGGAAAAGGTACGTAATTGTTTATATTATTATATAAATCGAATCTTTACATGTCGTCATGATCGAAACTAGATTCAACAATACGTATATATGGTTGCATACTATATAACTAATCGTAGATAAAAACATCATAATAAAAATGTAATAAAGTTTTTTACGTTGTAGACAATTAACTAATAATTAGAAAAAACACGAAAATATTTCGTAAAACTACAACAAATGAGTCTTATTAAGACTACAAAACAAATAACTTATCGAGACATTATTTTTAATTACATCAACCTAAATTCATTTCTTGTTCCAAATTTATCATACCATGGTCACTCAGGTGTATTCAACCATTTTTAGTTCTAAATTACTTTTGCATCATTCAATGTCTGTCTAGGTATTAGCCAGAGTAGTAGATGTTTCAATAAGCGATTTATTTTTTAGTCTTAATAAGACTCATTTGTTGTACATTTACGAAATGTTTTCGTGTTTTTTTCTAATTAAAAAGTACATAAAAAAACATACCAAAAAAATGTGTTGATTGAATTAAAGTTATTAATAAATTAAAATTGAGATGATGACTTTTGCCAACGATGTTATTTTCATAAATAATGACTAACACAATTTAAACTTAAATCAAAAACAAAACCGAGTTTTCTTTATAGCATTACAAAGAAGCAAAATGTAAAGAAAATAAAGTGAAATCGTCGATTTCATTATTTCATATTACTATTATTTAAATTATCTAAGGGACTATTATATAATATTGTCGAAAGACATTTGGTAGAACTTTGTGCACTTGAATTGGCCCTTTTTGTGTTTCCAGATTATCCTTTATAAATACGGAAAATTTGATGTTACTTCTTAAGCTAATGTGAATCAGCTATTCAATGATTATTATTTCTTTTGATTAAACCCCAAAACTGTTGGTTTTAGGATTACTTTAGAAATTATAAATCCAAGTCCTGTTGAAAATTAAGCTAATTACATTTTTTTGTGATTCAAATTAATTTTGAGTTGTAAATAGCAGGAGTGATTGTCTTTTGTTTTGATTGGTACCTAAATTATTTGTTTTAGTTCTAAGGATGATGTAAACTGTTACTATGTGGTAATAAACCAAAAAATATAAATAAAAAATACCACAATAACTTTGCGAATACCGCGTGTTCGATTAAAAACACGATGGGCGTTTTTATCGAACACCCGGTATACTTTTACTTAACATGTACACAAATACAAAACTACGACTTGAGATTTTAATTATTATGGCCATTATCAATGATTTAAATTCTGTTAAATAGAATTTCTCGTGATTTAAAAAATTTAGAGTTCCGACAGTTGTATGTATGAAATTATTTTGAAATGAATATGATCAAATTCTTACCCTTGTGCGCAGTGTCCGGCAGTGAGGACCCATTGGTCTGAGATGAGGGCGCCGCCGCAGAAGGAGTAACCACCACCGCCTGCTGAGAAACGGACGGCCACCTGCCATGGGAACTGGCCAACGGCAGCTGGAGATCCGCTGATGATGCGACCTAGATTTTATTTCTTATTAATTAATTATTCGGTACATCACCCAACAATTTGAATTTTTACAGGAAGAAATTGGAAACTGGTACTATTACATTTCTTTTTAATTTGGAGGTAAGTTGATGAGTAGTTTAGGTCAATAAGTGATTTAAACTTGATATTGATACTTGAGCTTTCTTCCTAACAAAATATATTGGTGAATATACAAACAATTCGGATGGAAGAAGCTGTGAAAAATAAAATAAAATAATAACAATTTAATTGAATATTACGTAGCGAGATTTGTAAATTTGTAAACTAAATATTATGCATTACAATTCCATTATATTTAGGAGCATACACATTTTTTCCTGCTCAATGATAAAATATTGTAACACCGTTTCGTGTTTTCTGAGGAAATAAAAGGTTTGCATCCTTTAAAGTAACAAGCTTATTTACACACACACACAAATCACACGGCGGAGGGATCACGTGGTCGATAGCCCAACACTACTACTACTACTACTACTAAAAGGTTTGCATCAAAACTTTATTTTCCATAATTAATCTAATCAAATTTTTTTTTATGGTTTTAGACATTAAGAAATAATATTAGAAAAAGTGAAACCCAAATTATGTAATACTTACTTTCATTAGAAAATTCATAATTTTCAAAAATTTTACTAAATACAGATACGATACTAATATTATTAACCTCCTAAACTAATCTCGTTATTATCAGCGATAACAGTGCCATCTTTGACACATACTGCGAACCCATTTGTGTTTTATTAAATGCACCATTATTTGACACTTGTTAAAAGAAGTTGATTAAAACTTAACTTGCCTTTATCAAAACTTAAAGTCGCTAGTTGCCGAAACTATAGTCAACAAAAATAGAAGAGTTATACAAAGAAAGTAAACAGGTGTTTAATTTTATTTTCAACGTGTATAACCAAGAAGATGTTTGGTTAATTTGTTTTTTTTTGTGAGTTTGGTTAATTTATTTTTGAGAAATATTTCACAAATTCAATTTCTTAGTTCGTTTGTTTTTAGTTAGTTTAAAATATGTTACCGTTATTTTTCTTTGAAACTGTAAACATTTTTACATTTAGTTTTAATTCTAAGTGAATTTACTTTTTAATTTTGAAATTTCATTAAATAAATAAATCTTTATTGTCCAACAGGAAACTAGTCCTAATTACAAGACAAATGTACAATAAACAAATACAAATATAATATAAAGAAAATATGAAAAACTGTAATATAATATAATAGCCGCACTACAATAATTATAGTTCTCGAATACATCGATCTAAAGTAGTTAAAATTGTTATTAAGTTATCGCAAAATATATCGCAGGATTCAGATATTTTATTAAAACATGTTGACATAATTCATAACTACAATAATTACTAGCGTACTCTTGACCTACGTTAATATATACTCATACTTTAGGAATGTAGGTCAAGGGTACGCTAGGGCAATACATAGCATATTGGGTTAGGTCAGGTACACGTGACCTCAAGCGGCGGTTTAAAGCTTATTTTATTGAGTAAGGTCAAGAGTACGCTAGCTCAATATGTGATATATTGTGGTAGGTCATGGCACTTCAGGTCAATGTACCGTATATTGTGGTAGGTCAAGAGTACGCTGAACCAATAATCTATGGATAGATGTTTGCATACAATATTTTAATTATTTCGTTTACCCAAATTTAATAACTTGCCGGTTATTTTGCAATATTTTTGGATTCAGGTCTATTTCTTAGTAAAATATTAATATATTCTATTTAGTAATTGAACCGGAAAAAAGGTTTTGTTTTTATAAATTGATCAAAAGATTACGTTAAAAATAAGTAAATAATAAATAAGTATGGATTACCACGTAGTAACGGTCGCAACCATTCTCTTTATCAAATAATAAATACATTTCATTCGTTTGTTAAATTTATGAAGTAAACGAATATAATGAATTAAATTGAGAAAAAAAAACAAAATAAGTACAGAAATAGGCACTGTTTCTTTGCCTTAATTAAACACGTTTGTAATTCAATTATAAACGATAATTTATATAAATTAGAGTGACTATTTTATAATGATTAAACTTATGATTTTTTACAATCTCATTTAAAAGAAGTTAATAATGAAATAGATTATTTTCGTTTAAACATGGAGAAGTAAGAATTAACGAAGTAAACTAATATCATAAGGTAATTTGAGGGAAATAGAAATTTAAAAAAATACTATACGTTTTTGTAAATTGAATACTGTTGCAAATTATAATAGACTATTAAGAAATCAGAATGAGTGATAAATTAAAACTCATAAATCGGTTTTCCATAATAGCTGGGGGTTTAAAAATTTGGTTCAAAACAAGTGACAAACAAATGACATTTAACACAAATAAAAAACTTTTTAACTTGGTTTGTATACTTTTGTGACTATAGTTTAGACAATTTTAACTTGTCATTATCAAACTAGAAGTTTTATTTAAAAATAAAAGTGAATGAAGGAAATAACAAACTGTTTTAATTCAAAACAAGTGAATAATAAATATAATATGTTTACAAAACAAGTGAATGATAAATTGAATATATTCATTTGTTATAATCTTTACATTAGATTTGTTAACTGAATACGTTTATAATTTAATTCTACACGATAATGCATCCATTTGAAGCGAAATCACGGTTTTCCATAATGTTTGAACATTTGAATTTTTAACTCTTGTTAGAAAATAATTGCAAATGAGCTTATGAAATAATAAAAAGTAAAATCAACATATAGAATTATTTTCTAATCATTATACAGGGTGACTGACGAAAAACCTTTGGTACTGTATCTCGCTTATTTTTTATCCGATTTTAATAAATAAAACATCAAATTAAACCATTTTTAAAAGACTTGAATAGGATCTGAACTGTTATTTTTTCTCGCACCCAGTTTTTGACAAAATACGATCAACATTTTTTTTTAAATTGTACTGTATATATATTTTTATTGATTCGCAAGGAGATTTTTTTTCTGAATATAAAATTGTAGACAAATTTATCCATACATCAAACTTAAGTCGAGAAATTGAGGATTAAAAAAATAAATAATAAGTCAAGTATCCATTGTAAACAATATACAGACCCTATTTTAAATGTCAAAAGTGACAGTGGCAGCCATTGATACAATACTGCAACGATTTTTAATTATTTCATAATTAAAATGTTGCAATATTTCAAACACTGTACTAGAATTTTGTGCTTCTACAGAAATCGTTTTTCAGTTTTTGAAATCTTGCAACATTTTTATTATGAAATTATTAAAAATCATTGCAGTATTGTACCAATGACTGACACTGTCACTTTTGACATTTGGAATAGGCTCTGTATATTGTTTACTATGGGTATTTGATTTTTAATTTTTTTTTAATCCTCAATTTCTCGACTTTGGTTTGATGAATGGATAAAATTGTTTACAAATTTAGATTTAGAAAAAAATCTTCTTGCGGATCAGTACAAAATATATATACAGTGCAATTTGAAAAAAAAAGGTGATCGTCTTTTGTCAAAAACTGGATGCAAGAAAAAATATCAGTACAGTTCATATTAAAATCTTTTAAAAATCATTTAATTTGATGTTTTATTTATTCAAATCGGATCAAAAATAAGCGAGATACAGCACCAAAGGTTTTTCGTTAGTCACCCTGTATACTTATAAAAAATAATAAAGGCCATAAACTTACCTAATTCTGCATTATAGTCTTTCATCGGCACCCATTGGCTCTGTAAAAAGAAATGTTAATAATAATTTTTAAAAAATGTTTGTTTAATCATAATGATGGTTGCGACCGTTACTACGTGGTAATTCATAATGAACACTGAATAAAACATAGTAAGTGTCTTATTCAGTGTTAAAATGTTTGTTTATTAATAGTAGTAATTAAAAAGGGCGCTTTTGGATTCATTATCACTTAGATCCTTAGATTCTTATAATACATGTTTAAATAAAAGAAACTTTTGGATTAATTATGACTTAAACCTTTAGATTTTTATAAATGTATGAATTTTGTGTTACGTATTACTCTTTTAATTTTTGTGTACAGTATTTATTTTTACTACCACAACACTATATATTTTATGATGTCTTCAACAATATTAATGATGAGAAAATATAATAGTGTCTGAACACCTTCATTAAGTGATAACATGTAATTGCGTTAATTGTTTGTTTAATTTACTTACCCCTTCGGTGGAGACGGCGGCGACGGCCAATACTGCTAATACTGCAAAACACTTCATGTTCACTGATGCCCCACAAATCGCATCACCATCCTTTTATAGCTCACCTGCTAATCAGGAAACAAAGGGGGTCTGTAAAAAAATACACGAACTTATCTGGCCGATTACGTATCATATCGTTTTCTTCAAATCGGTGGCCCAATTCCAACCACTTTAGCATTATCTCGATCGGTTCAAAATGTTCTAATATTGTGAAGTGCTGATGTGTGAGACAAATTAATGTTTTATTTTTGTTTGCATCATTGTTGTTCGAATTAATAGTTCATATCCTTAGTAATAACACTTTTAAGGTCATTAATCATTAGAAAATATGAATAATAAAATAGAATAACCCTGAATTTATTCCCTACTTCATAATTATACCTGAAACAAAAAAATATATATATAAAAATTATGTAAAAAATATCCCATTTATAATTATAAACATTTTTTTGTATTTCTATGTTTATGATGTTGAGATTAATGGCGAGTTTAAAAGCACCCACCCACCCTATCTATATTTCATTACTACCATTACTATTACTGTATTGTTTTCTATAAGTATTAACATTTGTGCTGCTGTTGGTGAAAATAAAATTGTAAATATTTCTTTAGCTTAAGTTGTTTTTAATGTATATGTATCTCCAATTAATATATCAAACTCAAGAGATTTGTTAAAAATATATGCACAAACTATCCAAATTAAAATGTATAAATATGATAATAAAATTATTATTTTTTGGTAAATCTTTGGCTGATGGTGCCGGGGTGTCAGAGGTCACCCACCCACTTTATATATGCTTTAAAAATTGAAACTAAACACTGTATTGAAATTAATTAATATCAACAGTAATACTTCTTTTAGCATTATTGGAAACTAAAGTAGGAATATTGAAAGTAATAAAAAAAATGTAGGGTCGGTGGGTAGCCACTATTACCTGCTCGTATTACAGCTTTCAACTGTCTATGTTTATTAATTTTATTTCCAACATGTATTCTGCCTGTACAAAGTACATGAAATTTTTTTGAAAAAAATATTCATGTGTAATGGTTGTTCGGTGTTGGGGTAGTAGAACTCCGGAATGTTGGTTTAGCAAGTCAGCTTTATTTACACACACAAATATACAATTAACATATATACAAGTATCGTGGAATGTGCCAGGCGGTTTGAAAGCGTTTGACAAGACTGTATTCAGTGCTTGTAAGTGAGCGTTGGTTTAGACTGTATTCAGTGCTAACGAAGAGGAGGTCGAGACTGTATTCAGTGCAAGACTCTAATGTTTATGCCTGTTGCTGGGGGTTATATAGGGTGCCGACTCCATCTTCGGGGTGGTTCGGTCACGGGCGGCTTGAATTGCGGGAGAGGGTAGGTGCGTGCGTATGACCGGGCGGTGAACGTGGCGCAAGCGAGAAGGTATTCGAGCGCGCGTTGGCTTCTCTCTCTCTCTACCGGGGTGGCTTCGCGGCGGCCGTCTTAGGACGTTACACATGGAAATAATACAAAATTACTTATAACACCTTCACAATTTTTCCAAATTCTTGTATGGTGGCGGCGTTTACATTTTGATAATAACTTTAAATAAGACACTGCATAACTTTGTTTCACCACGATATATTTTTTATATAGTGGTAAAACAAAGTTATGAAGAGTCTTATTTAGATTTGTTTACAAGTTTTGTTCACTTATATTCAAGTGGATTTCCTACATTGTTCCATAAGTAGTTAGATAACAATTTTATTTATTTTAATCAAATACCGATTAAAATGGCCACGCAATACATATATCGTTATAAGATATATGTACTTGCACTGATTTTAATCGGTTATCTTAAAGTCCAGGAAATTATGATTCAGCAGATATTTAACTTAGACAGTTCGTTGATATCAAGACCTACATTCAACTTGTAAATAAACACTGGTTCATATGGTACTATATAAATATTAATTTAATAATACACTCAACATAATCTAAAGGTATTTCTTATATTTAGCCTTAAGTCTTTGTGTGTAATGAACAGAACAGACTTTTTAAAACTATCCCCGTTCTCTGCCGTTCTTGATGATCTTGGTCGACCCGTTTTTTTCCAATGTTGTACTTGTCCCTTCAATCTGTCTGACCTTTTTTCGAATGAGAGGTATGCTTGACCCCTGATTTATGTGATGAAAACCTCGAATATTGCAGATTCTTCTACGCGCGGTCCGCTTCCGAAAAACGCTCCATAGTTACTAAATTCCCAAGAGCCAGACTACCGACTGACACATCCCTAGGATTAATTGCGTTCAAATAGGAAGCTAAAGAAATTTAAACCTTTTTGGGACATCCTGTATATAAGGTGATAGATAATTATTACTGTAGCAATTAAGATTAAAATTATTCCGTAAACACATAATACAAAATACATCATATATTAATTAGAGCTATTATACTCATCAAACTTATTCACTCTCTTAATTACAGTATGCATTATAAAAAAAGTAATAACTTAATGCATATTGACTTAATCAATGAATAGTCATTTCATCCGCATATCGATAATATTAACCGCTAAAATATTAACTCTCACACGCCGGTGGTGGCGCATCGGTTACGGCCCCGAAGTGACGTGCAGCAACGTTGATTCGGGTCAGTAGTCGGATGGGTGACCGGTACCATTCACCATTGGGATACAATTAATGGTGCTTTAGAGTGACGGGGGCGATCCTTTAAAGTAACAAGCTCATTTACACACACACAAATACACAAATGACACATGGCGGAAGGACCACGTGGTCGATAGCCTAACACTACTACTACTACTACTACTACTATTAACTCTCACTTGATAGGGAGCACACGCGTACACGAAAAATCTTCACCATTTTTACTACTTGCATCCTAACGGGAATTTCTATAACTATATTCACACTCAGATATTTTTTCTTTGCAGGACATATTTTAGTTGTATCTAAATTCATTTCGTGCGTTCATGTATTTATTCTTCTGTTGGTGTCCTGCAATTCATCGCTAGTGGTTCGGGATAAAGCAAAAAACCTTTTCGGAAACCTAATTATATGCACGGAAAAATTGAATTTAAATCATCGCAAACAAATCCTTGAAAAAGTTAGAGTATTAGCGTTTACTTTCTTCTGTTTTTTAATTCTATTTCACGGTCTTTACACGTTTTTGACCAATTTCGATTACTTCAAATGGTACGTGATCGATAAGATATTGATTTGTATAACGTATATGGTGATATTCTTCGTTATGAATATAATCGATTTCATTTGGAAATGCGTGAAGACGTTTAATGATGAGTTAAATGGATATTTTACGTCGATAACGTATGATATGGAGGAATATCGTTTGAAGAAGTTGTTGACGTGTTTTCCAATTATTTGTGAGAGTATTGAATTATTCAACGAGATTTTCGGATGGGAGATATTTCTATTTGTCATGTTTGTTGTTGTGGATGCGTTGAAGAAGTTTAATAGGGTTTTGCATGCAAAGTGCCTTAATGATAGTGATGCAATTGATTTACCTTTTGTTGTTACATTTTCTGGGATTATGTGGGTAAGTATTATTTTTATTATCAAAGACTCTTTCAACAGGTTTTTAAAAAGTTTAAATTAATAACTTTTTCTCCTATGAACAAGGTCTGCTTCAAGGATCATCTCTATCTCCAAAATCTGCTTAATCCTCTAGATTATCCTTCCAACAAACTCCTATATAATTCTACCTCCAATTTTGAATATATTTTCATATTTTGTAATGTAATTTTTGTGTCATTTTGAGCAAAAATATTAATAAAAGAATATTAGCACCGATTTGAAATTATAAAATTTTAATAAATGTAAATAATTACAAAATCAACAATAACTCTATAATAAAATATTTTTTCCAATTTAATGTATTTATATTAATGATTTGATTTATATTATTTTTTAGGGTTTTACAATTTATCTTGCAAACATTTCGGCAAAACTTTGTGAAGAATTCGAGAATACTTCAACGTTTTGCTGTGGTTGTCTTCAGAGTAAAACGATCAGAAATACATCCGTGAAGAAAGAGTTACGATTAATAACTGATCAAATTTCGATTAGAGATTTGAAGATATCCGCCTCTGGATTTTTCGTTGTTGATCGTACTATAATTTTTACAATGATCAGTATGACCATCAGTTACATGGTTGTGCTGCAACATTTCTATAAAGATGTGCCGATATAAATTCAGTAATGTTGATAATAATTCAAATCATGTAACATTATCATAACCTTTTAAATTAAATCTTTACTCACTAAAAATGTTATTACATACACTTTGTATAGATGTTATCTGTTCAAAGAAAGGATCTCATTAAGTCTCCTTCAGTCCTTTTAATTTTAAAATTCTAGAAATCTTTACAGTTCTTTACAACTATCAGAATTATTCAAAATGGATCCAGCTAGATAGCGAGAATTAAAATTCAATAGAGAAAAACAGCGCACTTAATAAGTAATATTTCTTATAGTAGGATTATATCAAACATAAAACTAGAAGAAGATGAAAAGATCTAAAAATGTAGTCCCTAACTCTCCAGATGCTTGTTTAAAAATATAATAAGATGATGAATTGATTATGACTGTTTATTATATTATTCTGCTTCTAATAAATTACTAAGATGATTAAAACTCTTTCAATATGCATAGAGCTGGGGATAATTTATAGGGAGGAGTTCTAGGGTTTTTTTTTCGTCCGCCGGAAAACCTCGAAATCTTCGTTTGTTTTGAATCATCGGTCATGTTAATGGTTTAAAACAAAATTATTCGTAATCTGCGAACTCGCTGCCACAAAACTGTTCCTTCAGCTATCCTATCGACTGCGCCAATTGTATAACGTAAAGGATTGAAAAAAAATTATTAAGAAAGTCGACTTATAGGCATTAAATAAAACATTAACTATGATTACCAGGTAGTAACGGTCGCAACCATCATCATGATTAAAAGCGACTTATTCTATAATAGCAACAATTTCTGCCAAACTCAAAATTTTATTCTAATACATATAATAATGAATAACAATTAATAGTATTAATTACAGTAATGTATTTGATTTTTTTCAAAAATAAAGAATACATTTTATTGATACTTCTAAGAATCAAGCAGTCTCCTTTATTATCAAAATTTAAGCTATCAAATACTATCTTTTTAACCCAATAATTTTTGAACGTAATGTGATCGTGCCCGAGATATCTTGGGCGTATGCGGGAAGTGAATAATGTAGCTTCAAAATGTAGTGCAGATTTTTTTTTGCCTAGAAATTTTAAATTATAAACTCAAACACCATCATTTACAACGGTATTTGAATCAATACTATAATATAAGAAATGATGGTGTTCATTAGAGGAATTAAAATTGTAAAGTCAACCATAAAGTATCCAGCGGCAGAGACATTTGGATTACCATTATCCACCACCCAAATTATATTTTGCAGTTGATTTTCGGTTTCCAAAAAGTAAGACTTGTGTTTGATCTGATCGATGCCTTTGTAGCAGATTACGATGGTCGACTTTTGTTCCTTCTTCAACTTCTCTGATAAAGTTATTAGGACAATCCCAAATATCTAAACAGAAATATTTACATAAAAAATTATTCAAAATATTAGTAGAATAAGACATTTAAAAATTGTTATTAGTCTAAAATTTATAATCATATGTTTTAAGTGTTTGCAAGTATGATAAATGTTTTCTAAGCTAAAAAATTGTTGCTATTTCCTCCAAAATATAAATTTAGTTTTACTTACTACTGAAGAGGCAGTTTGTATAATCAACAAGAAGAAAAAGCTGATATTGGTTAAAGGATTGAAAATGCTCGTTTTATCGGTCTGAATATTTATAATACAACTAACAATAGCGTTTAAAGTGCTTATAGACGCTATAGTGATCGTTGCAAAAACTTGTACCCCGAATATCTCATTAAACAGCTTGTTCATGTAACACAACACGTTACAGCAATTGGCCAATCTTTCGTAAATCTCAACATCATACGTGGATGGATTCATCATTTTCATCCGTAAATCTTTGTTCAACACCTTCCAGCACCAAATTTGATGCGTGAGCAAAACGTATATAAGTCCAGTATAAATATTCAAGAAGATTTTTTCTAGAGCATCCACGAAGAAATACAGCAGGTATTTAATATCGAACGCTATCGTCCAATAGAGTAGTTCGTACGTGTTCAACACTATTACGTAAATGTAGAAGGTAAAAAGGTATGAATAGGATAGGTGACGATTCTTCCTTTTTTCGCAATCGAAGAGGAAGCAAAATTTTTGTACCGATAGCAACAATTGATGGTAGGTTTCTGTTTTCCTCCAAATAATTTCGAACGCTCCGTTAAATGTAGCCACAGAAAGTAATGCAGCTTTTGTGGTTTCCAGCAGGAACATCTTAAAAGGCGGTTTATACGAAATATCGAAATTCCTGCAGATTATAGACCATATGCAGACTGGTATGAGCGTTGCTAGTATTGCGAACGATCGCCACTTGTCGAAATTGAGGTTGATCCATGATCGGTTTTTGTGATCGAATCGTGGCGTGATGGAAAGTACCGATGCGAAATATATGGCGTAGCGATGGGCACATTTGCACTCCATTTTCCGATGATGACGATCGACTATTTTTGTACTTGTGTCATGAACGAGCACTTAATGTAATTGCGTAATTTAATTTTTATCTGTTAATTATTATCTTTAAATTATGGCTGATTAATATCTTTTATTCGCAAGTCATTAGTGTTTGTCAACAATAATACACCGCACGAGATGTTTATTTAACATTGAGAAAATATTTCAACCTATATTATCTATTTTTGGATACATATACGTCATTAATAAATATTAAAATTGTATTCACTTATACTCGTTGAATTTTACTCTTGACAGAAAAAAAATAAAACACTTTAATAATATGTAATATAACAAGTTCTTCAAATTATCCTTTAATCTAGTTGATTTGTTTTCCTGATATTTGTCAAAATTAATTTTGTCTCGTAAATAGTTTTCAGTCAATCTTGTCCTATGATTGATGTTAATATCTACGGATTTGTAAATGCAACTTGAGAGCGTGACGAGGCTAGACTTTCTCAATCATCATGTTTCTAAAAAATAATTTAAAAGAAAATGATGATCAGGAAGACTACCTACAGTAACATCAGTGAAGAGTATGTTTTCATCAGAAGAATTGCAATCCTTTTCAATGGGAGCAATACAAATATATTCAAATTTATTTCTATACTTATTTCTGTTGATTTTCTTTTATATAATATATTTTGTCAATAGTTTCTGTATATGCATCAAATACTACTAATTCTGATTTTTTTAGCAAAGTGTTCAAGAATGCATTTATTATCTTGCTAATTCTTTTCCCCTATGTTAAGTTTAGGAGAAAGTTAATTGCGGTTACCAAGCAATGTTTCCTCTCTCTCTAATTATTCTGCGAGAAACATTCTTGCTAGATACTTAGAAGATAATATCACTTATTTCGTCCTTTTCAAAAATGGGCACTCGAGGGCTTTTCCTCTACCATTCTGCCATTCATAAGATACACCGATGAATAGCCTCCATGTTTATTTGTATATTTTGGCCAGGCAATAAAAGATTATGTCGGTCAGTTGACATAAGTCTTTTTCTAAGGACTTACATCAGTCTTCTGTTTTCTATATTAAGTCTTCAGGCTTCAGTTTTACTTAATTCTTGAGTTTATTGTCTTCGGTTCTTAATTTTTACATGACCTGATGAAGACAAATTCCATCTTTATCCAGCCTATCTCATATTTTTTTGTTTTTCTTTTTTACTCGTTCGGAATTTCTTCCGATTTTATTGACCTATGGCTCGCAGCTGCTTCTTCCTAATCTCTCGCAAGGAAAGTCTTCTCTTGATTCTTATTTCAATGTGTTGCTTATGTTTTGGGAGGATTTTCATTAAAAAGGTATTGTTTACTTTATGTCTTAAGCAAATCTACATTAAGAATTTATCAAATCATTTTTATGGTGTTTTGTTCAACCTCTTCATTATGCTGACACTATTTTTTTTTCATTACTCCTCTTGATAGTCAATTCTAACTTGTTCTACACTTTCGTGCAAGAAGCCCCCAGCATACATAAATCCTTAACATCGTGCAGCCTGCGTATGAATACCCTGCATCTTTAGTTAATGCACACTATCCTTGGTCTCATAAATATTTCTCATTCTTCCGCAGTGCTGCGTGTTTTTATAAATTTGCCAACTTATCGTAATTCGTCCTTCAATAAGGTAGTCAAATGACCTGACCTCTAGAAGAAGATTAGCCTCGTTATTCGTTTATTAAAACTTAATCACTCAAGTTTTTAGTCATCAATTATTAGTTATCAGCCATTGGTCCTTAGTCTACATCATTCAATCTTAATCAGTCGTTGATTTTCAATTCGCACATAACTTTTTAATCTACAATCTTCATTTCTTTATTTTGAGTTTTTAATTCCCAATCTTCATTTTCTTCAAATTGGGAGAAGTAAAACTTTTGTTATGTTCCATTTCTATATTTTCAGATAACTGACACGTGTTTCGGTCCTTATGGATGATTATCAAAGTTAAAACACAGTTTTACTTCTCCCAATTTGAAAATTTGATTTCATGAAGAGAGTAGCAGAACAAGTATCGATTATATTCATTTTTTTCAGTTATCAATTTTAAGCCCTCAATCATTAGTCTTAAGACTCAGTATTTAGTTTTAAGCTTTTATTATTCAGTATTCTTTTGTTAATTTTTAGACGCCAGTTCTTTAGCGTTCAGTCTTTGTTCTACAGTCCTTAATATTTAGTTTCCAGTTATTGTTATTCACTCTTTAGTTGTTAGTTATTGGTGTTTTCAGTCTTAAATTCTTAGTTCAATCATTAGTTCTTTGCCATCTACTTAATCGTATTTCCTTCTGTAACGATGTTGTATTATAACTTCTAGTTATGAGCAAGAAGAAGACTAGCCTCTCGTTATTCATCTCGATCTTCCAGAATCTTTTCTTAAACAGCATCACTTCAGGTTTCTCCAATCATCAGTCATTGGTCTATAGTCCTTAGTACAGGGTGGACCAACAGTTCGTTTACATTTCAAATGATGATTTAAAAGAAACTAGTAAAGTGAGATAAAAACTTTCTGTTTATTATTGAAGTACACAAATGCGGATTTTGACGCTGCTGCAACCTGGAGCGGAAATTTTCAATGACGGCCTCACAAATGTTTTGCATTTCCTCTCGAATATTTTCCTTTAATTCCTCTAGGGACATTAGATTGCTGTTGAAAACTTTCCTTTTAAGGTATCCCCAAAGAAAGAAGTCCAGTGGGGATATGTTCGGGCTACGAGGTGGCCAGTTATTGGCACCTCTTTTGGATATCACTTTTTGTCCAAAAATTTCGCGAACAGCACTTAATGCGTCATTGGAAGTGTATCATGTTGCCCCATCTTGCTGAAACCACGATCGTTTGTAGCACTGGTCAAAAAGTTCTGTAGCATGGCAATATATCGCTCTGTATTCACTGTAACAGCATTTTTTCGGCGGTCTTCAAAAAAGTATGGACCAATAATGCCCCTCGCTGACAACGCTGCCCATACAGTAACTTGAGGGTTTTGATGCTTCAATGTAGGATTAGTGTCACTACAGTATCTGCAATTTTGCCTATTCACATGCCCATTTAGATGAAATTGTGCCTCGTCTGAGAAAAACATGTTGGTAAAACTGGTGAACTCTAACATTTCGTTTGTAAATTGAAGCCTGTGAGCATGATCTTGAGGCTTTAATTCCTGTACCATTTGGATTTTATACGGATGTAAATATAAATCTTTGTGAAGAATACGTATCAAAGATGTTCTGGGCACACCTAAGGCGTTAGAGTGCTTCCGAGTAGAGAGTCCATGATTTTCACGAATAGACGCTCTTACACGCTCGACGTTTTCGGGATCTCTTGATGTTCTAGGTCGGCCGGATCGTGGTTGTTTCATTGTTGAACCTGTCTCCTCGAACATCTGTACCCATTTTCGAATCAATTGAATCGATGGAGCTTCATTTTTACGCCGTATGTTGTAATGAGCGCAAAATTTTCGTTGCGCCAGAGTAAAAGAATTGTTGTTGCGGTAGTACTCTTGTACACATAACGCACGTTGTTTATCGCTGAACGACGCCATAGTACTGAATTCAAATTTAAACGGACTTTTGGTCCACCCTGTATATAGTGGTAATCAGTGGTTGATTTTCAAACTCCAGTATTTAGTTTCCAGTCTTTAAATTTTAGTTTTTAGTTTCCAATTTTTAGTTCGCAGTCATTAATCATAAGTCTCCAGGTTATTTGCCAAATTATCGAAATTTGTTAGTAAAATGACTTTCTCATCTAAACGGATGTACGGAAGGAGATTGAGAAGGGAGGTTAACTCATATGGGGCCAAAGAGAGGGTCGGTAATTGACTATATGGTGGTGAGCGGATGCGATAAGAGGAACATGAGATGGATGGAGGTAGAGGAAGCAGAGGGTTCTGATCACTGGCCAGTAAGGGTAGTAATACTAATAGGAAACAAGAATGAAGAGGGAGTACAACAAGATCATGAGAAGCTGAAATAAATCAAGTGGTTGAGTCTATGGAAGAAATGGAGGAAGTAATATCGAGTTGCGGCCTGAAAAAGAAAGTAAGAGGGGGGAGTAAAAAAGGAGTGGTTCGATGAGGAGTGTAGAATGGCATAGGCGGAGATGAGGAGAGAGAGAAACAAATACAAGGTAGGAAATGGCGAAGAGAGAAAAGTATGGCAAGCAAAGAAATAGTACGACAGGGTGTGTGAAGAGAAGAAGTGAAGGGTGATAGAAAAAAATGTGGAAGAATTAAGGGCATGTAAGAACGAGGCAGAGATATGGAAGATATTGAAGAGTGGGGAAGGGAAAAAACAAACGGGGATAGAGATAAAACAGTGGGCGAAAAAATGTAGAAAAGAAAATGAAAATCTAGTGGAGTTAGCAGGTGAAGGAACAAGATGGGAAGTGACAGATTTCTCGGAGGAGGAGGTGGAGGAAGCCTCTGAGGAGCTAAAAAAAGGGAAAGCGGCGGGACCGGACGGATTAAAAGCGGAGATGTGGAAAGAAATAGGAAGGGAAGTAAGGGCTAGGTTTAGAACACTGTTAAACAGAATCTGGAGAGAAGAAGAAACATTCCGGAAGCGTGGAATGTTGGAGCGGTATGTCCGATCCACAAGGGCGGTGATTGCAAGCAGGTGGAAAATTATAAAAAACCACGATAATGAATACCGGGTGCAAAATCGCGATGCTTTTGGTGAAGAGGAGGCTCGAGGAGGAGACGGAGAAGGAAAGTCTGGTAACAGAAACGCATGGAGGGTTTAGAAAAAGCAGGGGAACCAGAGACCAGTTATTAACCCTGGCTGGGACAGTGGAATGAGTGTTGGAAGAGAAATGTAGTATGTTTGCGATGACCTGAAAGCAGTATGTGATTCGGTATCGAGAGAAAGGATGATAGAACGACTGAGAAGAGTGGACGTGAGTGGATGAATGGTTGAGTTTATAAGTCGAATATATGAGGAAACGTGGTGTGTTGCGAAGGTGGGAGGGAAGTGCTCGGATAGGTTCAGGACGTAAAAGGGTCTGAGGCGGATAACCCTGCCTCTGTACTTTTTAATATATACATCGGGCAGAAGTACTGAGAAAAGGACAGGGTGGAGGGATGGTAATAGGGAAGAGAAAGGTGTGGACGCTAGGGTAGACGGATAACATGGTGCTAAAGGCGAGGGAATGTCAAGGTATGACAGGGATGTTAAGGAGAGTGGAAAGATACATGGACAGAAGAGATTTGCAAGTGAATGTTGAGATTTAGGAATAAGGGAAGAGAGGGAAGGATAAAATAATTAGAGTGGAAGGGAGATATGATAGAGAGAGTGAAAGTGTTTAAGTATTTGGCCTTTATGTTTCAGAGGATGTGAGGATATGAGGAGCAGGCAAGATGGGTGCAACAAAAGACAAGGAAAGCGTGGGGCATGGTGAGAGAAAAATGGGGAAGTTGTATGAAAACAAAAATGTGAATGTGACGTGTGGCTTGTGGGATGTGTGTGTGTGTGAGAGCTATTTTGTTATACGGAGAGGAAGTATCGGGGGTAAGAATCTATGAAAGGATAGAGAGTGAACAGCGGTGTTTCCTGAGGCAGATGTTTGGGTGGAGAAATCGACTCCAGGTTACATACTGCTTTAGGAAACGAATATAGTGAGGCGATAAAGAGAGTGGCTGAGTATGATATGAAAGTAAGTGGACTGGAATAGGGAAGGCTAGTGAGGGAGGTATGGAGGAAAAGGTTGGACGCAGGAAAGGGCAGGTGGGGAGAATAGCGAGGAAGGGGATGTATGAAAGAGTGGGGTAAGGGAATGGTTGGAGAAAGGGGTAAATGTGGCAGGATGGATACACGATAAAGTGAAAGAGGTGGAGAGATAAGATAGACAGGAACATATAAGAAAGAGTGAATACAATGAAGGATTTGAGAAGTGGCAGTAACATGGGAGCACGCCAAGATATCTGTAGGACAGAGGAGAAAGTAATCATTGGGAGAGCAAGATGCAGGTCGGACGAGAGAGGAAGAAAGATGGATGAGTGAAAGATAGGGGGAATGTGTGTTATTCATTTATTTATTTATTTATTTTACTCTACAATGTCTTGTTAGTATTGGATATAAGAAAGTTTTCAAAATGTACATAAAAATATTACAAAAATTTAGCTCACAGGTCTTGCTGGCGGAGTTCACTACGTGTTCTTCCGCTCAGACCCTTTTCGGCTTCCTGTAATCGAATTTCATTTTCACCATTCGGTAATATTTTAGCCATTACAGGCATACTTACGTCCATTTTACATGGAGCTGTTTTAATGACATTTGATTGACATTTTTGGTGAATATCAAATATTATGCAAGGAAGGGAAGGATACGTGGGTACACTTGGCAGAGGAATGTAAGGGAGTGGATGTGAGATGGGTGGAAGGGTGTAGAAGGGTAGTGGAATGAGAGAAGATGTTGCCAAGGTAAATATCCTGAGAAGGTTGGGGTGGGAAAAGGAGAAGAGAAGGGAAGAGCAGTGAAGGAAGGGAGAAAGAAATGTATTATAATTTATTATAAAAATAAAGAAAGTTATTGCTAGTTTATTTCAATGCCAATAAAGGTTTTGTTTTTTTTATTAAGATTCTAATCTTCAGTCTATATTTTTCAGTCTTCAATTTTCACTCTTTAATCTCGAATCTTTAGTTTTTAGCCTTAAATTCTTAGTTCTCAGTCTTTAAGCATAAGGCTCGGTAATTCGTTTTCAGTATTCATTTTTCAAGTCTCCAGTTCTTAACCTTTCAGTCTTTGCTCTTTATTCCTCAGTATTTAGTCTCTTAATTTCTTATCTCTACTCTCTGTTTTATTTTGAAAATTAGGTCTCGTGTCTACTAACCTGTTCTTGATGACTACCACCTTCTCTACTATTTTGTAATCATCGCCGCCTGTACTGTTCATTTTGCGTCATGCCGGTCCTACTTTCGCTTGCTTTTGTAGCGCTTTGCATTTATTTATTTAATTACTTTTGGTTTCCTACCACATTTGCAGCTTCCAGAACCTGGAAGTTGTGCCTAGGGATAACAACAAAGATGGCGCTTATGCATCTTGATTTTCTGAATCTGAACGGGCAAATCGTGTTTCTCATTGGGGATGAGGTCTTAGGTCTGCAAAGTTCTAAAAATATCTTTAGCAATTTACCTTCTATATTTAGTAGACAAATCGATCATAAACTGACTGACTTGTTGAATGGCTAGCCGCTTTTCATGAGAAGAACGAGAGTAGCTTTTTTGCAGATTGCTTTTTCTCCGCTGAAGATTTTTGCAAGCTTAGCAGGATTTATAATTCCTAACAACACCATTGCTTCGTTTGGTGCTCCTTCAGGTAAAGCAGCTTTCTATGCTGGCTATGTTAACGCCGTAACGACTTCCTTACAAGTGATAAGTTGGTCCATGCTAGGTCCCAGTACTCACAGCCCTGGAAAAAGGACCTCTACTGTTGATTTAGTATTAGTTCCTCCAAAATACCAAAAATGTTCCCATCTTCATGTGTCGATTTTATTCCTCAATTCGCATCACTTACCTCCTTGCTTGGCCTATTGGTTTAGTACGATGAACTCTTTTTCTAGCTTTTGCATATTTGTTCCTCTAAACTTTTCCTCTGGCAAACTTTCTTTTGGCTCTATTGGTATTAATTCATGCAGATGTTTCTCCGTTTCAACAGTTTGCTATTCTGCTATGCATGCCGTTACCATTTAAAAATACAGATCCGAATTTTGCAGTACTCCCAAAAGATTTTGGTTGAATTAGCTTTCGAATACAGTAGTCTCTACCAAGTCATTTGAATGAGTGATGGGTTATCAGGGTTAAATCCGTTATTGATCTATAAAACGTGATTCACGTTTTTTGAGTTAAGTGACCATCACAGAAGCGAAACCAGATTGGACGCTAGAAGGGAAGCGTTTTTTAGTATCCATGGCTCTAAATTAATTAGATGTAAGTAAGGGCACTGAATACACGATCGGTAGATTAGTAATGGCGGCATTAATTTGCCGTTATTTCAAAAATAAAGGAATTGGCATGGGAAGTTGTGGCATGGCCTGTAAGCAAGTTAGAATACCTAACCAACTTATCAATTGCAACTAATTACGAGAAAACAAAAATTAACTAAAAACCATCCTTCTCATTAATAATTAGAGTCCTTAGACTCTAGAAAATTAACTAATTATTTAAAAATACGCAAACATTGGCAAATCTATAACAATGAGTCTTATTAAGACTACAAAGCAAATCACTTATTGAAACAACTTCAACGCAAAGCCATTCCACTGGGGTGAAAGCAGAACGGACTCTAGAAAAGAAACCTCTCTTTTAGAAAACATTAAATACAAGACAAAATCACTAACAATAGTTTTTTCAGAATTTGTGTTTTTCAATTATAATTGACGATTGTTTTTTAAATTTGTTTTTTCAAAGTTACATGAAAATTAGCAATTGTTTTTAAGGAATATTGATTTTATACAAAACTTAATAACACAGGCGAACAAATTTTGACTTTTTGAAAGTTGATTTCGATCTGGCATCTGATTTTATATAATTTTGATTTGCTGTATTCAAATCATTTTGCCCTATCATGTAAGGTTTTTTATCAAATTTTAAATTAAATTAATAAAAAGTTTGATCAAAATAAACGCTACTTTTATTGATGCAAAGACAAGAACAAATTAAAATACTAATCTAAATTAAAAAATGTTTTAGTAATCTTAATTTTCAGAAGATCTTTTCCTTTTGGATGAAAAACTTCGTTTAGTGGATTTTCTTCTGTATTCCAGAGCCGGATTGTCCCTTTTTATTGGCCAGCAGTAATCGACCATCATTGAAACATTCCGTCGACCTTAATACCTTCGTTCTATTTTTTTTTTCATGTCTTGGTGGAATGTCGCACCTTGCACCTCACTCATATGATTTTCGGAGAAGTAATCAAGATGCGAGTGTAAAAAGTGAACTTTTATGCTCATATTACATCCCAATTCCAATAATTTCTGTAGCATGTTTTTCACTTGTAGTTAGGATCCTTGTTGTTTCTCAAAAAACCTTCAATAATATTAACAAATAAAACCAATGCATCTCCATCTTTATTTAAAGCTTTAATGTATTGTTTCATTAATCCTAGTTTCATATGCAGTGGTGGTAATAAGATTTTTTGTTAATCAACAAGACGTGCAGAACATTTTTTGATCTCTTCTTATCTAGTCCTTTTTATTTCAATGTTGATGTCTACATCGACTGTCCCACTCACACAAAATTCATGGGTACTTCGTATACCGTGACTGCTATCCTACTAGAAGTCTCACAATTTCTCAAGCTAAAGAAATTTAAACTTTTTTGGGACACCCTGTATATAAGGTGATCGATAATTATTACCGTAGCAATTAAGATTAAAATTACTTCGTAAACACATAATATAAAATACATCATATATTCATTAGAGCAATTATACTCATCAAACTTATTCCACACTCTTAATTACATTATGCATTACAAAAACGTAATAACTTAATGCATATTGACATAATCAATTAATAGTCATTACATCCACATAGCGAAACGCGCGCTTAAAAATCTACAATGGATTCGATAGTATTAACCGCTAAAATATTAACTCACGTTGGTATAATACCAAAATTTAACTTTTCAGAACTTGAATGGGAGCACGCACGCACTCGCAAAATCTTCACCATTTTTATCACTTTCATCCTAGCGGGAATTTCTATAACTGTATTCACATTCAGATATTTTATTTTTGCAAGAAATATTTTTGATATATCTAAATTCATTTCGTGCGTTCATGTGTTGATTCTTCTGCTGGTGTCCTGCAATTCCTTGAACGTGGTTCGGGATAAAGCGAGGAACCTTTTTGAAAACCTAATTATATGCACGGAAAAATTGAATTTAAATCACCGCAAACAGGTCCTTGAAAAAGTTAGAGTATTAGCGTTTACTTTGTTCTGTTTTTTAATTCTATTTCACGGTCTTTACACGTTTTTGACCAGTTTCGATTACTACAAATGGTACGTGATCGATAAGATATTGATTTGTATAACGTATATGATGATATTCTTCGTTTTGATTATAATCGATTTCTTTTGGAAAAGCTTGAAGACGTTTAATGATGAGTTAAATGGATATTTTAAGTCGATAAAGTATGATATGGAGGAATATCGTTTAAAGAAGTTGTTGACGTGTTTTCCAATTATTTGTGAGAGTATTGAATTATTCAACGAGATTTTCGGATGGGAGTTATTTTTATTCATCATGTATGTTGTTGTGGATGCGTTGAAGACGTTTAATAGGATTTTGCATGCGAAGAGTCTTAATGATGGTGCTGCTATTGATTTACCTTTTGTTATTACATTTTCTGGGATTATGTGGGTGAGTATTGTTTTTATTATTAAAGACTTTCTTTCAAACAGGTCCATAAAAAGTTAAAATTAATAACTGTTTTTCCTATGAACAAGGTCTGCCTCAAGGATCATCTCTATCTCCAAAATCTGCTTAATCCTCTAGATTATCCTTCCAACAAACTCCTATATGATTCTAGCTCCAATTTTTAATATATATTTTCATATTTTGTAATGCAATTTTTGTGTCATTTTGTTAGAAAGGAGTTTGAAAATATTAATAAAAGTATATTAGCACCAATTTGAACTTATAAAATTTTAATAAATGTAAATAATTACAAAATTAACATTAACTATATAATAAACTTTTTTTCAAATTTAATGTATTTATATTAATGATTTGATTTATATTATTTTTTCAGGGTTTTACAATTTATCTTGCGAACATATCAGCAAAACTTTGTGAAGAATTGGAGAATACTTCAACGTTTTGCTGTGGTTGGCTTCAAAGTAAAACCATCAGATATACATCCGTGAAGAAAGAGTTACGATTAATTACTGATCAAATTTCGATTAGAGATTTGAAGATATCCGCCTCTGGATTTTTCGTTGTTGATCGTACCATAATTTTTACCATGATCAGTATGACCATCAGTTATATGGTTGTGCTGCAACAGTTCTATAAAGATGTGCCGGTATAAATTCAGTAATGTTTATAATAAATCAAATCATGTAACATTATCAGTACCTTTTAAAATCTAAATCTTTACTCACTAAAAATGTTATTAGATACACTTTGTATAGATGTTGTCAGTTCAAAGAAAGAATTTCATGAAGTCTCCTTCAGCCCTTCTAGAAATCTTCACAGTTCGAAAATTATTATTACAACTATCAGAATTATTCAAAATGGATCCAGCTAGATAGCGAGAATTAAAATCCAATAGAGAAAAACAGCGCACTTAATAAGTAATATTTCTTATAGTAGGATTATACCAAACATAAAACTAGAAGAAGATGAAAAGATCTGAAAATATAGTCCCTAACTCTCTAGATGTGCATTTAAAAATATAATTAGATGATGAGTTAATTATGGCTGTATATTATATGATTCTGCTTCTAATAAATTACTAAGATGATTAAAACTCTTTCAATATGCATAGAGCTGGGGTTAATTTATAGGGAGGGGTTCTAGGGTTTTTTTTTCGTCCGCCGGAAAACCTCGAAATCTTCGTTTGTTTTGAATCATCGGTCATGTTAATGGTTTAAAACAAAATTCTTCGTAATCTGCGAACTCGCTGGCACAAAAATGTTTCTTTAGCTATCCTACCGACTGCGCCAATTGTATAACGTAAAGGATTGAAAAAAAAATATTAAGAAAGCCGACTTATAGGCATTAAATAAAACATTTACTATGATTACCAGGTAGTAGCGGTCGTAACCATCATCATGATTAAAACCGACTTATTCTATAATAGCAACAATTTCTACCAAACTCAAAATTTTATTCTAATAATACATATAATAACGAATAACAATTAATAGTATTAATTACAGTAATTTATTTGACTGTTTTCAAAAATAAAGAATACATTTTATTGATACTTCTAAGAATCAAGCAGTTCTGCTTTTTTATTATCAAAATTTAAGCTACCAAATACCATATTTTTAACCCCTTCCCGCACAATTATTTTTGAACATAATATGATCGTGCCCGAGATATCTTGGGCGTATGCGGGAAGTGGTAAAGCTTCAAAATGTAGTGCAGATTTTTTTTTGCGATTATAGTGCAAAGAAATTTTTAATTATAAACCCAAACATAATCATTTACAACGGTATTTGAATCAGTACTATAATATAAGAAATGATGATGTTCATTAGAGGAATTAAAATTGTAAAGTCAACCATAAAGTATCCAGCGGCAGAGACATTTGGATTACCATTATCCAGCACCCAAATTATATTTTGCAGTTGATTTTCGATTTCCAAAAAGTAAGACTTGTGTTTGATCTGATCGATGCCTTTATAGCAGATTACGATGGTCGACTTTTGTTCCTTCTTCAACTGCTCTGATAAAGTTATTAGGACAATCCCAAATATCTAAACAGAAATATTTACATAAAAAATTATTCAAAATATTAGTAGAATAAGACATTTAAAAAATTTTATTAGTCTAAAATTTATAACAAATTCATTTGATCATATGTTTTAAATGTTTGCAAGTATGATAAATATTTTCTAAGCTAAAAAATTGGTGCTATTTCTTCCAAAATATAAATTTAGTTATACTTACTACTGAAGAGGCAGTTTGTATAATCAACAAGAAGAAAAAGCTGATATTGGTTAAAGGATTAAAAATGCTCGTTTTATCGGTCTGAATATTTATAATACAACTAACAATAGCGTTTAAAGCAAGCGTCTATAAGCTATAGTGATCGTTGCAAAAACTTGTACCCCGAATATCTCATTAAACAGTTTGTTCATGTAACACAACACGTTACAGCAATTATATGTGCATCATACGTGGAGGGATTCATCATTTTCATCCGTAAATCTTTGTTCAACACCTTCCAGCACCAAATTTGATGCGTGAGCAAAACGTATATAAGACCCGTATAAATATTCAAGAAGATTTTTTCTAGCGCATCCACGAAGAAATACAGCAGGTATTTAATATCGAACGCTATCGTCCAATAGAGTAGTTCGTACGTGTTTAACACTATTACGTAAATGTAGAAGGTAAAAAGGTATGAATAGGATAGGTGACGATTCTTCCGTTTTTCGCAATCGAACAGGAAGCAAAATTTTTGTACCGATAGCAACAATTGATGGTAGGTTTCTGTTTTCCTCCAAATAATTTCGAACGCTCCGTTAAACGTGCCCACGGAAAGTAATGCAGCTTTTGTGGTTTCCAGCAGAAACATCTTAAACGGCGGTTTATACGAAATATCGAAATTCCTGCAGATTATAGACCAAATACTGACGGGTATAAGTGTTGCTAGTATTGCGAACGATCGCCAATTGAGGTTGATCCATGATCGGTTTTTGTGATCGAATCGTGGCGTGATGGATAGCACCGATGAGAAATATATGGCGTAACGATGGGCACATTTACACTCCATTTTCTGATGATGACGATCGACTATTTTTGTACTTGTATCATGAGCGAGCACTTACTTTAATTGCGTAATTTAATTTTTATCTGTTAATTATTATCTTTAAATTATGGCTGATTAATATCTTTTATTCGCGAGTCATTAGTGTTTGTCAACAATAATACACCACACGAGATGTTTATTTATGCTTATACTCGTTGAACTTTACTCGTGACAGAAAGAAATAAAACACTTTAATTATATAACGAGATCTTTAAATTATCCTTTAATCTAGTTGATTCGTTTTCCCATTAATTGTGTCCCGTATAGTTAAGTAGTTTTCAGTCAAGCTTTTTCTATGATTGATGTTGATATCTACGGATTTGTAAATACAATTTGAGGGGCAACCATTGATTCTGTTGGTCAGTTGATGTAAGTCCTTTTCTAAGGACTATAATCAGTCTTCGGTGTTTAATATTAAGTCTTCAGTTTTACTTAGTTTTTGAGCTTATTGTTCCCGTTCTTAATTTTTCATGACCTGGTGAAGACAAATTCCATCCCTCAGAAATTTTTTGTTTTTCTTTGTTTCTCGTTAGGAATTTCGTCCAGTTTTATTGAAATATTCTCTTATTTCCTATTTCAATGCACTGCTTATGTATTGGGTGGATTTTTCAATATTTATGTCATTAACAAATCTGCATTAAGAATTTAGCAAAGAATTGTTATGGTATTCTTCTGGCTTGTTTTGCTCAACCTCTTCACTATGCTGACACTATTTTTTTCTTTACTCCTCTTGATAGTCAATTTCAACTTGTTTTACAATTCCGTGCAAGAGGTCTCTAGTATACATAAATCCTATACATCGTGTAATCTGAATCTGAATAGCCTGCATCTTACATTTCCACCCTTATTATTTTAAACTTATTAAGCCAGTAATTTTGCGTAGAATCTGGAATTTTTTTGTTATTCCACGCTATCCTGATATAATTTCTCATTGTTCTGTAGTGTTACGTGTTTTTAGAAATTTGTCAACTTATGGTAATTCGTCCTTGAATAAGGTAGTAAAATGACCTCTTGACCTCTAGAAGAAGATTAGCTTCTAGTTATTTGTCTCGATCTTCTAGGATCTTATTTTGATGAGCATGACTAAAGTGTTGAATCTTCAATAAGGTAGTAAAATGACCTCCTGACCTCTAGAAGAAGATTAGCCTCTAGTTATTTGTCTCGATCTTCTAGGATCTTATTTTGATGAGCATGACTTAAGTGTTGAGTCTTCAATCATCAGTTATCAGTTATTGGTCCTTAGTCCACAATATAGAATCTTAATCAGTGGTTGATTTTCAATCTCTGGTATTTAGTTTCCAGTCGTTATTCTTTAGTCTTCATTTTGTAAACTTCTGTTCTTCTTCTAGTTGTTTAGCTTTCAGTTTTCGCTCTTTAGACGTAATTTTCCATCTTATCGAAATTAATTCAGTAACGAGGTAATAAGGTGATTTTCTGTTGTGATCTAGAAGAAGACTAGCCTCTCGTTATTCGTCATGATCTTCTAAAATCGGATCTTGAACAACATTACTCCTGTTTTCAGTTTTTCAGTACCCAATCCTTAGTCATCTGTCATTGATCTTCAGTCATTTAGTTTTTATTATTTAGTAATTATTTTTCAATCTTTTCAATTTTTAGTCACCAGTTCTTTAGCTTTCAGTTTTGCTCTTAAGCCTTCAGTATTCATTCTCTAGTCATAGGCTTCATATTAATTCTTTAGTTTAAAATCGCAAGTTCTTAATTTTTACATAACTTAAATGCCTGGGGTAGAATAATTCCATCTCGCCAACTATCTAGATCTAAGAACTCTTTTGTTTGTGACTAAATGCATAATTCTTGTTACGAACCCTTGTTTCTTGTAACTTTTCTTGTTTTACAAATTCTATAGACACTTAAAAAGAAGAGAGATTTTTAGTAAGCAGAATTACATTACAATCTCTTTTTTGCATGTTTTTGCATTTGTAATTGCGTTTACTGTAATAAATTCATTTCCTCTCCTATGCCCATTTCTCTCCTTTGTGCTACTCTGTATTTCCTTTTTTCATTTATGCCTCCATTCCTATGGAAATGAATTAATTTTGTAATTCTAACCATTATTGTTCAGATTTTATTTTCTTCTTCTCTGTTTTGGTGCACATTTTCGTGCTCTTTAATCTTTTCAGAAGCATCTCGCAATTCTACTCTCCACTGTTGTTTGTTTTCTCCTAAATATTTTAAATGCGATTTAGCTTTCATCACTTAACCCATTAATCTCAGGTTGCTCTACTAGTTCCCAAATATGATCACTGCTTCAATCTATTCGATGTTCTCTCTATATTTTTAGGGAAATTTGGTTAAGATTGTGTCAAGGTATGTAGTTTATTGAGGTAGGTCAAGAGTACAATCTCTTGACCTACCTCAATAAACTAAAGACGTGTAGTGACACTTTCTTATCCTAAGCCTTGCGCTGTACGGCATTTCAGAGTAACACTATATGCTAGACTTGCGCTAATTTGCTAAAGGTAATCTGTGTGTCGCGAGGAAAGAAATTTTGGTTTCATTGTTAGGTCCCATTTCGACTAACGTTTTCTTGAAGACTACGATATTCCCGGTCACTCAGTAATATTCGTCGCCTAGTTCTCTTTTCACCAGTTCTGGTTTCACTCGTTCTTATAGCAGTGTGCAATAACTTCATCTACACTAAGAAGTAGTCTTCTTGAACCCTTTTATATTCGTCACTAGTTTCGTTTCTGCGTTTATCGCTATGACGGCACCAACTGCTACTTCTACGTCCCTTACGTATATCTCATTGATTTTTCATCAAAATCTGAGGGAGTAAATCATGTTTCTCGTTGGGGACGAAATCCTATGCCTGTAAAATCCCACTGCAATTGTTTTTTTCGATCGCCACTGACAAACCAGTATCAGAAGCTCATCAGTGATCCCTTCTGTCTGCACTCTGTATCCTAAAAACGCCATAATACCTCAGTTCACGGTTCGTTTCCGTCCTTAATCTATTAAAGTATAACGATATTCTCTTAATAGCTTTATGGATCTTCGGTGGTACAAGATTTTTGCAAGCATTTCTTACATCTACCAAAGTTATGATGCAATACTTTCCGTTGGTTCTATCTTAAATTCCTTCAACGTAAGGAGAATTACTTCCATTCTTTAAGCCAAATTGTTGATCAGAACCCTTAATTTTCAGCTCCCCTTTCTAAAAGATGTCTATTTAACAATTTACTTTCTATATTTAGTAGACAAATCGATCAAAAACTCCCTAACTTGTTAAACGGCTTTTTGTGAGAAGAACAAGAGTAGCTTCTTGCAGATTGCTTATAGACATTAGTTAAAATGTTCTTCTTTATTTTGCTTTATCCCTCAATTCGCATTATTTCCCAAGCAAAGAGGAAAGTAAAACAGTGAAACCTATTGGTTTAGCAACGATGAACTCGTTTTCTCTAGCTGTTGCACATTTGTTTTTCCAATATTTTTCCTTGCAAACTTTCTTTTGGCTCTATTGATATTAATTATTGCTGTTACCATTTACGAATACAGCTCTCAATTTACGTTGCTACCTCCAAAATGTTTGTATATCTTACTCCCAAGAATTCTAATTTGGCTTTCTAATATCTATGACGATGATGGTTGCAATTTTCTCCACCAACTCTTTGATTCTTGAATGAGTGACAAGGATTATCAGGGTTAAATCCGATATTGATCTATGGAACGCGGATTCTCGCTGTTTGAGGTTAGTCATCATTGCAGGAGCAACATCAGGTTAGACACTAAAAGAGACGCCTTTTTAGTAGTGATGGCTCTAAATTAATTAGATGTTGTAAGTATGGGCTCACAAGACACGTTCGCTAGGTTAGTAATGGTGGCCATTCTTTGCCTATTTTTAGAATCCAAAACTTGGCATGGAATACTGTACTGACCATCACTATACGTAAACTGAAATTACTGTAAGTGTTACATTACTATGTTTTAAATTATCAATAAAATTACATTTTCAATGACATTTTGATATCACGGGGAAATATTGTTAATATTTTTTTTAGTTATAACTATAAGAAATAAACAAGTTATATTTTGTGATTATTATTTTTATTTATTCTTAAATATTAAACTATAGGATTTGTTTTTGAATAAGCATTAATTCATATTAATGTAATGTTAAGAAGATGATACTCTGTAAATGATATTGAGTGGTATAATAAAATTTATTTATTTAGTTATTTAATAGTTTTTATACTTATATATTGTTTTTGTTTTTCCAAATAAAATATTCTTTATTTCAAGGTGTCATAAAAATTACATACAAATTGAAAGAGTGTAAGGTTTATAGAATTTATATTTAAAAATTTAGATTTGTGTTTAATATATCTTGTAGCCATTTATATAAATCCTATCGACTGCGCCAGTTTTATGATTTATGAATTTTCGATATAATCAATCAACAATCAAAATCGAGCCATGGGGATAGGGTATCTGATACATATTGGACAATTAAAAGGTTCTACCGATAACGATATATAAGTGAAACTAAAATAAGAGATACACAAACTAGCGATGACAGTCGATATCATAATGAAATTGGTCGCTACAAAAAGAGCAAATCTACGGCAAGGTGAACCTACCAATTGTGTATAGTCATAAGAGGGTGGCAAGTATTTTTGAATTCAGGTTGCTGATAGAAGGAGGAAGGCCAGAATGGCAGACAATAACTAATTGAGAAAATTGCCGTTTGGCATTAAGAGAAAGAAGTCTTCTCTATTGCACCCTTTAATTATTTTAACGTAATCAAAGGTTTGAATCGATGAATAAATATTAACAGGATTTTTTTTTCAAATAAAAATTAACGGCTGAAAAGAAAACTAATGAATTTGCGAATTTCATAAATAAGAAACAATAGATCTTGTATTTTTTTTTCTCATGTTTCACTTGGTGAATCATTATGTAAATAACTGCCTATTATTAAGAAATAATTGAATTTTCGAATTATGAAAACAACAAATAACTGAAAAACAATTGATTTTGCAAATGAAACACAATAGAATTTTTTTTATTAATATTTGTTTTTTTTTTAAATATTAAAAAATGTAAAGTGATGAATGTAATTGTATAAAATGTTTTAAATGGGGACACATAATACACGTTCATTAGATCAAGTATTTTTAGTATAGTAAATTGTAATTAAAGTATTATCACTTTCTTCACAAATTGTTTTTATTGAAAAATAAAATAAAAATGTAAAAAAAGTAAATAAAAATGTATGTTAATTTCCTCCTCATTAATAAGTAAATAAAGTCAAATACTTGAAAATATTTTAATGATTGGAGGGTGGGTTAAAGGACATCCACATACCCTACAAATACTTCAGTTTAACGTACAGTCACGTTTTTGTTTTCCAACTAAATTAAAGTAGTTTTAGTGTTGGTGATTCTATAATTTTATATAATAAGTACTTGTTTAGGTTAAATTAATTGTGTGTGTAGGGTGGGTGCGTTGCCTCTAACTAACTTAACCAATTTCTTACTTTATAGTTTTTAATTGAAATAATTATAAAATACCAAATTTTTAAGTGAAAATGTAAATCAATTTTCTTTATAAGTTATAAAATAGGTTAGATACTCTTGAATATTTTTATGATTGGAGGGTGGGTTAAAGGAATTTAACCAACGCTACAAACACTTCTGCTAAATGCTTACAGTTACGTTTTCTTTTCCAATGAAATTATTACAATGAAAACGATTCTAAAATTTTAAATCGTAGTATATTAGCTTAAATCAATGATATTTTAAGGCTGGGTGGTTAGTCTCTAACCAACTTTTATTTTTCTTTTATTCTCAGCCAAGTTTTCAATTGAAATCGAAGAAGAACCGAATTTTTATGTAACAATTTATGCCAATTTTCATCGTCATTAATTATAAAACAAATTATTAACTTTTGAATATTTTTATGATTGGTGAGTGGATGAAAAGTCACCCACCCACCCTACAATAATTTTTGTTCTATGATCACAATTACGTTTCTTGCTTTTATTATTAAAGTAGTTTTAATGTTGATGAATCCAATATTTTAAAACATAATATTCTAGATTAAATTAATGGTACATGTAGGGTGGGTGGGTGGCCTCTAACTAATTTCCTATTCCTTTAATATAAACAAAGTTTTTAATTGAAATTAATTATAATAAACCGAATGTTTAAGTAAACATTTGTGTCAATTTTCCTCCTCATTAATGATAAATGAAATCAAATATTCTTGAATATTTTTATGATTAAGGAGTTGGAACACCCCTATATTACAAATATTTCTGTTCTATTATTAAAATCAGGTTTTTCTCTTCCAACAATATTAATAGTGATTTTTCTAATATTTTAAAACGTATTTTAGTTCAAATTAATGGAATATGCAGTGTGGGTGGGTGGTCTCTAACCAAATTCCTATTCCTTTACTCTAAACCATGTTTTCAATTGAAATTTATTATAAAGAACAGAATGTTTAAGTAAAAAATTGTGTCAGTTCTCCTTCTCGTTAATGATAAATAAAATCAAATACTCTTGAATATTTTTAAGGTTAAAGGGTGGGCTAAAGAACACATACCCACCCTACAAATATTTCTGTTCTATGATTACAATTACGTTTTTCTTTTCCAACAATATTCAAGTAGTGTCAATGATTCCAAGATTTTTAACCGTAATATTTTGGTGGGTGGCCTCTAACTAACTTCCAATTCCTATATTATAAACTAAGTTTTCAATTCTAACCAACTAACTTCTATTTCCTATACTATAAACCAAGTTTTCAATGAAACTAATTATGACGAATCGAAATTTTGAGTAAAAATTTAAATCAATTTTCCTCTTATAAATTATAAAATAAATTCAATACTCTCGAATATTTTTATGATTGGAGGGTGGGTCAGAGGACATCCGTACACATACTTCAGTTCTACGCTCACAAAATTAATGTAGTTTGATGCTTATAAGATTTTATAAAGTTGTATTTTAGCTTAAATTAAGTGTATTTTTCAGAATTTCCAATTTCAATTAATTTGTTCATCAATTCATAATTGATTATTCCAATTTTTTTCCAAAGTTTTTTACTAACATTTCATTTCTTTACATTTACATATTTTTTGAACAATTTTTGTTGTTTTTCCTATTTGTATATTTTTGTTTGTGTTTTTCTTATTGGTTTGTTTATAAATTTCTACATGTTTTAACAATTGAGAATTTATTAGATTGATTTTTCGAGTCTTAATTGAACATCTTATTTCAATTGTTTTCTTTTGCGTAACCACTCAAATGATTTTTCTCAAACCAACCCCTATTATTTTCGATACTCATCAATTGCAATTTTCAGGATTTTTTTTTACAATTCTTTACGTTTTAATCTCTTTTATTTGGAAAGTAATAAACAATTTTTTTTTCTTGCAAAATGAATTATATTTTATCACCTACAAATTTTTGTAAACAACCACGTTTAACATTCAAGTTTTCTTCAGCCTTTTCAGATATCTATTTTCGAAAACTTATTAAATACATTACTTAATAAATAATTTTCTTTTTAATTCTTATCTTTAGTTACGTTTTAATGTCACGATTAATAAAACTGTAATCGGTTTTCAGAAATCCAAATATTATATAATAAAGGGGAAAAAATTGTGTCCGATTCCTCACGTCAATTTGCAAACCTAATGAGTCCAGAGAAGTGGGGGAATTGTTATATGAGGCAGGTGATAAAGCCAGAAGTCTTGATTTCAGAGAAAGTGATCGTTGGTGTGCGATTATACGGGTGGTTTTCGTATATTTTTTTCGAGCAGTCACGAGGAGACAAATTGTGGGATAATTTGTTAAATAGTGAGTATAAAAAATATATTTAATTAATTAAACGCAATCAATATTTAATAACAAAAGGAAAAAATAAATCAATCAATTATAATTCTTAATATTAATTTAATAGAATATTAATTTTAATACAGTACTATAAAAAGTTTAATTAATTTTTATAATTTTACGAGAACGTTTTTAAATATATAATTTTTAAGTGTAATTATATTAATTATAATCAAAATGAATTCCATTTTATATCCGTTTAAGTCAATTATTGATTTAGTTTTTGTAATTTATCATTAGTTTTTAAGATGTCACAATGTAGTGAAACATATGTAACTACTAAGGAATGAAAATTTGATGAAACATAATTATAATATAGAAATTTGTTCTTGAGTTACGTGAAGATTTATTTTATACAATTGGAAAATAAAAACACTAACACTTTCTTCACAATTTGATTTTATTTTGCTAGATGTACATTTCGAGTACTATATACTCATTATCAATAGCTTATAAAAATAGCTTATAACAATTTTGGTCCCTATTTCTTCGCAGGCATCACAGGTCAATAGATGTTTAGCAAAAATTTCTCCCAAAACAATTGGTATATTATTAGGTATATATTTGAATAAATTTTCTCAATCTCTTCACATAAATACGTAGGTAATACCACCTTAGAAGCTTGTAATCTATGACCAATCGTTGTTACTACTATTAGCAGTTCTTTTCAATTTTGGTTATTTATTCAAAACCTTAAAACTATAATTAATTTATTAGGTTATTATTATTTAGCAATATCTTATATCACTTATTATATAAGCTGCATATTATTTCATATTGTTTCATAAAGTAATCATTAATTAATTTAAAAAAAAAACCTCAAAGAAATAAATAATATTCAGAAAATGAGAACACTTTTTTTCTCTTCTGCGAAAATTAATAACGATGCCATTAGGTCGTCTCACTAACCCACTAGCAATAATTACAGCATTACGCTATTGACTTTAGCGCAGATATGCGGCAACCAAGCGGAACCATAATGTTGCACAGATGTTATGCAATCATTACATATTCGTAGTGCATTGAGCAATCTGACTTTCTCCCTCGCCGCGGAAAGTTTCGTCCACGTCTCCGGTACATCATATCTCACTCGCATCTTGCTTTCTCTTCGGACGCTCTTGTGCAATTTACCACCAGTGACCGCTGGAGATCATCAAAATTCGGGCCGATAAGAAAAGATCGGTGTATTACCTAAATAAACAGTGCCGGCGTACGAGAGATTCTGGGTTTCGGTAAAAAGCGAAAGTAGTTTCGTCACGCCACTTTGAATTCCGTTACGTCGTCGCGTTTAAAGTTCGTAAGATTATATCATAATTTTAATGATGTGGTTTTAAGAATGGAAGAGTAAATACGCCTTTTAATTAAAGATTTGACCTTAATTTCTACTTTCGATGACATTATTTTTATATTTCACCAAACACAATTTTGACAATCTGCATTTCCTTTATGAAAATATTTGATTTTTAACTATATTATTATTTATTACAGATTATGATCATCTGTATAGTCTTATTCCTTGCAATAGTACTCTTGCTATTGTATCTGGATACCCAGAAGCCAAAGAACTTCCCACCAGGTCCGAAATGGTTACCCTTCCTTGGCAGCGCCGTCGAGGTTTCGAACCTCCGAAAGACAAAAGGCTCACTATCAGAGGCAGCATGCGCCTTATCGAAAAAATACGGCCCCGTGATCGGTTTAAAACTGGGCCAGGAAAAGGTCGTTATCTGCTACGGCCTTCAGGCCAATAAAGAGTTCCTCATGAACGAGCACCTGAACGGGCGACCGACCGGCCCATTTTATGAATTGCGCACGTTCGGCCGCAAGGGGATTCTACTGACGGACGAGGAGTTTTGGTCCCAACAGAGGAGGTTCATATTGAGACAACTGCGCGAATTTGGTTTCGGCAAGCGTAACATGTCGGAGATGATCGAGCAAGAGGCGGAGGTTATGGTGAACCATCTGAAGGATCAAATCGGTAAACAGGGTGAACTTGTCGTACAGTTGGATACCATGTTTGGCGTCCACGTGTTAAACACGATCTGGACGATGATGGCCGGAACGAAATACAGTCCTGAGGATAGTAACTTGAAGCACTTGCAGAATATACTGAGCGACCTGTTCAAGAACATCGATATGATCGGCGCTCCTTTCAGCCAGTTTCCGATTTTAAGGTACTTCGCGCCGGAATCATCGGGTTATAATTTATACATGCAGACGCACCGTCCCATTTGGGATTTCATTAGGAAGGAGATTAAGAATCACAAGCAGACTTTTGAGCCTGGAAATCCGCGGGATATGATCGATGTGTATTTGGAAATGTTGAATTCTGATGAGAAGCCGGCGAGTTTTTCCGAGGAGCAACTTTTGGCCGTGTGTTTGGATTTCTTCGAGGCCGGTTCGGAGACGACCACAAAGTCGCTAGGGTTTGGTTTCTTGTTCCTGCTAATGAATCCTGAGGTGCAGAGGAAAGCGCAAGAGGAAATCGACAGGGTTGTAGGAAGGGATCGTTTACCATCGCTCAATGATAGACCTAAGTAAGTAATCATATTTTAGTTAATATACATATTTTTTGATTAAACACCAAAGATATTGAATGCTTTCTTTTTGCTTGTTTTTAAGTTTTGCTTCTTATGCTTCTTTCTTCTTAGATGATTTAAATTATATTTCCAATTATATTTGAGAGCAATTTTGATAATTTTGATTTATTTTTCCAACCTGATGTTTGTTGGTATTTGTATTGAATTTGCAAAAGGTTTGATTTGCTGTATTGCTTGGATGATATTATTTCAGGAAAATGGAGCAATCACTGGTAGGGATAATTTTGTTTTTGGACTTGTTGCATTTGATAAGTTTCGGATTGCTTACCTCGTTAAAATTAGCTATAAACGTCATATCTCAAAAATTCAAGGTCTATAATTTTTTGATTCGATACACGAAATCGTTGATTTTTAATCTTCATCTTTAATCTTCTCAAGGTGTTCTTGTTAATATGTCTAGCTTGGTTTAATTCACTTAGGGATGTACCATACTTTTGCAGTCGTTTAGCTGTAAATGATAAATATGTTTAGGTATGTTGCATTTTACCTCATTTCTAGATCAATTAGATCTTGGTTTAATATTTAATATTTTCTGCAATATTTGTGTTAGATCTCCACGCTGGAGCTTTTTGTTTCTTTGCTACATCTCATCTATTATCCGATGCAAAACTTCATATTGACTAAAAGAATTATAATATAGACACACACGTATAGTTATTTGTGAATTTCTAAATATTGGAATGCGTACTGCATCACAAACTAAGTACCATTATCTAAAGTTCATCTTTTTAGTATTCCAGACATGAAGAAATCCTTACTGCAGAGGGTTTTGATAGCATATCCTTGTAATGTGGCTTTTTAAATAGAAATATTTCATTATGTCTTGTGGTGATATCTACGGTTATTCAGTTTATTTTATTCATTCATCTTGCGATTCTAGTACAGGTAGCCCTCGGTTACGCCGGGGTTCCGTTCCTAAAAAAACCGGCGTAAACCGAATCGACGTAAATTGAACCCAATTATAATGGGAGGTATGGAGTTTGGTTCCATACGTACCCTTGCTTCCCAAAAATGTTTCTTCGCTTCCCTCTGTCTTATTAAGATCTTTAAAAATCGTCTTTGCTTCCTCAGTTATAACAGTCTGATTCGACGGAATGTGTTTCTGATTTAAATTATCTACCCATAATTTTTCCATTTTTTCATAAATCTTACTTATTTTATAACAAACTTGTGTTGCATTTATTCCCGTAGATTGTTGGGCAGACTCTTTTATTCTCTGTGCATTTTTCATGATGGTAGTAACCGTCGATGGAGCTAAGTTCATACTTTTGCAGACATTGGGACGTGTTCGCCCATCTTCCATTCTTCAAATCACCTTCATCATCAGTGTTATGGATTGGCGCACCTTTTTCGCACCACGTTACTTAAAAATATTACACATAAAAAGTAAATGGATTCAATTGCGTTTAATAAATGTACACACGTCGTAGCAGCTCGGTAAATACTTTATAACTGGATCATCAACCTGTCTAGTTCCCCAGTTGGGTCGGGGAATCCCAGTACGTGCCCATTAAAACCGGGGATTTTCAAGAAGTAGGGCGTTATTGTGAATCGGCGTAAATGGAGCCGGCGTAAACCGAGGGCTACCTGTAATGATCTTATTTGGTCTTATTAATAGTGATTATTACGATGTTCAAATCCTGCGGGTTTTACCTGAAAGAAACAGTTGTTCTGGAACGACAAAGAGTTCTTCTTAAAAAAATAAAACATATCCAATATTCTTTTGTTGCAACACTTTTTTCTTTGGAATATTGGAAGAAAAACGCTTTGCCGTTCCTCACTTCTTTCCAGAAGAAGTGTTTCTATGTCTTTTGCAGTTTTGCATCATAAAATATGGCTAATTCTTTATAAATACACTTAAATTAATATACAATTATAGCAGTGTCTCTACTTAATAAAGCAAAACCTCTTTAAACATTTATAAATTTAATTGCATAAAAGAGTTTCTACAAATAAATATTTTAACGTGCAATAATTATTATCCTTCAGTATCATCTTCGTTTTGTTTGCTGCAATGAAGAACTCATTGTTCCAAAGGTTTCCTCTATTGATTTCACCAATTGTATCTTTTTTACTGAGTAAGTTACGGGCGGTGATGATTTTCTTTAAGTTAGTACCAGCTTGCTCGGCTGCATTCGCATGAGAAAGCAATTTGTAGTACATAGCTGGCTAATTAAAGCTAAAAAAGACTTTTCATTCAGATTTTTACTTCAAATTTTTTTGGATGATTGATACTTTGCTATTTGACTGTAGCCCTCAAATGTTACATTTCTTCAACTGAGGTGTATTAATTGTGATGACGTTATGGAATATTTAAAGATAGTCTACTGCCCTACCCTTTAACTAAAAGAAACAGCTAGGGTTTCTAGAGAAAAAATTATTCTAAGAAAGGTTTTTCTAGAAATAAGAAAATACTATAGAGGAAAATTTCATGACAATTAAAATTAATACGTTAATAATTAATGTTCCATTTAAACATTAATTATATCCATCCAACTAATCAAACACGAAATTAAGTTAACGTATTTATAATTAATGTTTCATTCAGTTAAATATATGAGTATGTTATACTGACTTGAAGGTGGAATAGAGGCCACCCACCCATCCTACATATACATTGGATTACACGTCACAAACCCATCTTATATGTGCATTTTTATTTCAAACTGTTACACTTTTAATTTTATAAAATTACAGCAGTATTGGCGCTGATGCTATTATAGAATTTAAACGCTTTTTTAAGGAGAGAAGAAAAATGTAAAATGAAAAAATATTTATATTTTATCGATTATAGGGTGGGCTAGAGGCCACTTAACTATCCTAAATATATTTTTACTTCTATCACAGATTTTCTATTTCTTTACATCAGACGTCTGTAAGTGGTGATGATGTTGATAAAATGAAAGGTAGTATTGTAAATGAACTTTTAATGCATATGTGGTGGCTGACCTCTACCATACCTTCCAACCATTAAAACACGAACAAGGGTTTTCCTAGAAGACACTGAATCAGAAAGAAAAATATTAAATTAAGTAAACATGTTTATAATTACTGATTAATTAGTAAAATATTTGAGTATGTTATACTAGTTGGAGAGTGGGATAGAGGCCACCCACCCACCCTACATATAATTTGGATTATAGGTCATACAACACAGTATATGTGAATTTTAATTTCACACTATTACACTTTTAATTCCATAAATTTACAGCATTTCATCGATTGGATTAATATGAATATGTTAAAAATTAATTGTACTTTCAATTAAATATTTGAGTATGCTTTACTGATTAGAGGATGTGACCAATGCCACCCCTATCCTAAATATTTACTTAAACTGCTATCACAGTATTTAAATTTTTTTCCAATAGACTCCTGTTAGGGGTGATGATATCGATGAATTTAAAGGTAGTATTGTAACTGAAGTTTAAATGAATATGTAGGGTGGGTGGGTCGCCTCTATCTCACCCTCCAACCATTAAAACACGAACAAGGAGAATCAGAGAGAAAAAGTCAACTTAAAATATTGAATTAGGTAAACGTATAATTAATGATTCATCAGTTAAATATTTGAGTACTGGTTAGATTGTGTGGTCACACTCACCCCATATGTCCATTTTATTTCACACCATTACACTTTTTATTCCATAAACTTACATCAGTGTCTGTGTTGATATTCTTAAAGAATAAGAAGAAGGGTATTCCCTTTTGTAAAGTGCAGGTAGTATAATAAAAAAGAAAGTTTCTCGGAAAAAGTTCTTCTTTTAAGGAGAAAAGAAATATGCACAAAGAAAAATAATTTATATTTTATCGATTACAGTAATATAATAATAATTAAATATTTGAGTATGCTTTACTGGTTGGAGTATGTGATGAACGCCCCCCTTATTTTAAGTATATATTTTTATTTCCATCACAGTATTTTGATTTTTTTTTCTAACGTACGATTGTTAGTAGTGATGATGTTAATAAAAATAAAGGTAGTATTGTGGCTGAAGTTTAAATGCATATGTAGGGTGGGTGGGTGGCCACTGTCCCACCCATCAACCATTAAAACACCTAGAACACTTAATCACACAGAAAAAGTCAAATTAAAATATTAAATTAAGTAAACATCTTTATAATTAATAATCCATCAGTTAAATATTTGAGTATGTTATACTTATTGAAGGGTGAGTAGAGGCCACCCACCCACCCTACATATACATTACATTACACATCATACACCCACCCTATATGTATATTTTTAGTTCACACTATAACACTTTTAATTTCATAAATTTATAGCAGTGTTGGTGCTGATGTTACGCAAAGAATTTAAACTCTGTGATTATCTTAAGATTTTGATTTAAGATCTTAAGGTGGGTAGATTTCCACTTTTGTAGTTTCCAGTTGGTATAATACAGATGAGAGATTTTTGGGAAAAAATACTTTTTTTTAAGAAAAATGCACAAAGAAAAAATATGTATACTTTATCGATTGGAGTTATATAAATAGGTTAACAATTAATTGTAGTTTTAATTAAATTTTTGAGTATGTTTTAGTGATTGGAGGGTGTGACGAAGGCCACCCCCATCATAATAGTTATTTATCTACGATCGTACAGAAAGTAGACGCTTTTTGCATCATTTTTCATTGTAAAAGTGGCTTTTTAAAGTACTAGTGCTTTTTTACGTTTTTATTGCACGCTAATGTCAAACTGTTTTTATTGCACAGAAATGTTAAATTTGACAGATGAATGAATTGCACAAATTTTCGACGAAAAACTTAATTTTTTATCAATTGATACAAATAACTAATAAACTATAAATAAAATATATAATACAAACGAAATGGCAGATTTAGGAACTCCGAAGATTTCATTTAATGCAAGTCGAAGCGATTACAATAAAACGAACATTTTTTCCATAAATAATAATGGCGGCCGACATTTGTGCAACTTGTTTAGTGGTTGCTAAGTAACGCTTTCATTAGTGCACTGCGGGTAAAATATGTTTTCATTCATTGAATTATTGTAATGACATTAAAATATTACTCATATGAATATATTCTTTGAAATCCTTTACGATCGAAGATAAAATTTTGTAAGGCACACGTGTAAAAAGTTTCTTTATTGCACTCCTGGCTTTAAAAAAACTCGCTCGTTCCTCGCTCGTGTTTTTAAACGCCAGTTCGTGCAATAAAGCATCACTTTTTACACTTGTACCTTAAATAACTATTAAGGTACAAGTGTAAAAAGTGATGCTTTATTGCACGAACTGGCGTTTAAAAACACGAGCGAGGAACGAGCGAGTTTTTTTACAGCAGTGTTAGTGTTGATGTTATGCAAATAATTAAAATGCTGTGATTACTTTTGGTTGATTGAGTTACTTGAAGATAATAATAACTTTGATTAAAACACTTCAATATTTTATTTCTATCCAGATGCACATTTCGGACACAAAGTGTCCATTATCAATTCTTTGATACTTATCAACGTATCAAACCATTGATAATGGACACTTTGTGTCCGAAATGTGCATCTGGATAAAAATAAAATATTGAAGAAAGGTTCTAAGTATTTTAATCAAAGCTGTGATTACCTTAAGATTATTAGACACCCACATTCCTCATAATCTTAAGGTTTTTACTGTCGTAATTTCCAATTGGTATAATAAAAATGAGAGTTTGTTGGAAAAAATGTATTTTTTAAAGAGAAATGCAAAATGCACATTTTTTTATATTTTATTAATTGGAAGGTGGGATAGAGTCTATCGATCTATCCTAAATATATATTCTTACTTTTATCATAGTACTTTATTTTTTTCCAACAAACGACTGTTAGTGGCGATGATGATGAATTTAAAAGTAGTATTGTAGCTAAAGTTAAAATGCATATATAGGTTGGAGTCCCACTCTCCAACCATTACATCACGAACAAGGGTTTCGCTAGAAGACACTGAATCAGAAAGAACTTAAATTATTAAATTAAGTAAACATGTTTATAATTAATGATTCATTCAGTTAAAATTTTGAGTGTGTTTTACTGGTTGGAGGGTGGAATAGAGGCCACCCACCCACCCTACATATATATTGAATAACAGTCACACACCCACTCTATGGGTACATTTTTCTTTCACACTATTACACTTTTAATTTATTAACATTACAGCAGTATTGGTGATGATGTCATTAAGAAATTTAAACGCTGCTGTTCATCTTAAGAGTATGTAGATACATTGGTTGTGTGGGTGCAGACTATTCTAACCTACAGTTGTTATAATAAAAAGTAAGAGACAGTTTTTAAGAAAGAAACAAAAAATGCATGAAAGGTGATATTCATATTTTAGTAATTAGAGGGTGGACTAGGAGCCATCCACTTAATCCATATATACATTTTACTTTTCACTCATATACCTTTGATGCGATCAAAGGTCAGAGTGGGTCGCCACCATTTCAACCTTCAGTTGTTAATAATAAAGATAGGAGCTTATTGAAACAAAACAGATATTCTTCAAGGAAGAAAAAAAAAAATGCATAAAAGGGGGCATTTATATTTTATTGATTGTAGGGTGTGTTGATGCTAATGTTATTAATGAATTTAATCGCAGTGTTCAGCCTATTTTTATTTGTATATGTAGGGTGGGCGCGTAACCACTATACACAGGGTTTCTATAGAAAAAAAAAACTTAATAAGAATAGGATTCCTCTAGAAAAAATACACTACAGAGATTTTTCAAAACGAGTAAAATCCACACTTTTACAATGAATTAGTCATTCAAATAAATATTTGAGTATGTTTTGCTGATTGTTAAATGTGGCAGAGTCTACCCATCTATTCTAAATATAAATATTGTTTAGTTCTGTCAGAGTATTTATCTATAGTTTTTTCAAATCGACTTGTTAGTGGTAATGATGTTGTGGAATTAAAACGTAGTATTGTGGCAGAAATTCAAATGCATATGTAGGGTGGGTGGGTGGCCTCTATCCCACATTACAACTATTAAACCACGAACGAGGGTTTATCTTGAAAAAGCTGCATCACAGAAACCAAAACCAAACGTTTTTATTTCTTTTATGAAAAGAGCTTACAAATAAAAAATATTTAATATAATAAAATAAATTATGCAGAAAGACCTCAGGCCTATAGCCCAGATGGACTAACACCATCTAGTTGTATCCATGTTTAATGTCAATGTTATTATGTATAAATGCATTTTGTCCAAATAAAGATTATTGTAAATATAAAACTAATTACTAATATTTCAGTTGCAAAATAAACTTTGCAAGTTTTGAACTAAACTTTTGTTTTTATCTCAATAAAAAATGTTTTTGTTTTAACTTTTAAAATAATTACCAAAAAGAGCTTCGCAAATACTAATATTTATATTTTTTTGTAGAATGCCTTACATGGAGGCACTCGTAATGGAAACAGTAAGACAGTTTATGAGCAGAACCTTTGGTGTACCGCATAGAGCCTTAAAGGATACTACATTATGCGGACACCATATTCCAAAGGTAAGACTATAGTAATCTTGTCTAATATTTATTAATCATTTAATTTATACGATGAATAAATAGTTATTAATTTTTTCGGTGTCCCACAAGGTTTGCATTCAGGCTTTATTTATTTATCTTTATTAGAACTAAAAAACAATTGGTTTATTTCACAGAAAATTTATTATTAATATGTCATTATCAAGGAGTATCAATTACTTCTTGATATATTGTCGAAACTAGTCCAAGGAAAAGTAATAAATTTTCTTTAAAACAAACCCAGTTTTTTTTTTAGTTCTAATCAAGATAGTTCAAACATGTTTACTGCGGGTTAAGTGAGTAATTAATTAAATATATTTATGATAAATTAATTTCCACTTAAAGCGTGGAGAAACATTTTTGTATTAATTTGAATTAAAACACTTGGTATGATTTGTCTTGTTATTTATTTTACTCCAACTAGTTTCGACTATAAGTCATTCTCAAGGAGATATGTACAAAAGATTAATAGTTTGCTGGTATATATACAGATTAAAGGTCAGGAGTAAAATAATTAACAAGTGAAATCATCAGTGTTTTAATTCAACAATCAAATTAAATATATTTACTTATTTTTAAATATTTCTTTTTACTATTCACGTTATTGTTCAAAAATAACATTTTTGTCCTTTACTAATGAAACAGATAAAAATATTATTATTAACTTAAATTAATTTAAGGATACGATGCTGGTCACAAGCTTCCATGGCGTATTAGTGGGGAAAGATTCGACGTGGACCGATGGCGAATTATTCCGTCCAGAAAGGTTTTTAGAAAACGGCGTCGTCAAACCCTGCGACAACTATTTCCCCTTCGGACTGGGAAAACGCCGATGTCTGGGCGAAACTCTAGCCAAAGGAAACGTGTTCATATTCATCGCATCTTTACTACAAAACTTCGACTTTCGTTTCCCTAAAGACTTCGACCTACCTGCCAAAATTTCCGTCGACGGTGTCACCGCGGCCACAGTTCCTTACAAGGGCGTCATTTCTTTAAGGACGTAGTTTTATTTGTTATAGTCTTTTTTTACAAATTGTTATAGTCATGTAAATAAAATATTTTTTTATAAGATTGTGTATTTATAATTGGAACAAAAACTAAAACCCACAACAAATACAAGTAATTAAACAGAGATGTAAATTTAATATCCCTAAAAGTTTCCTTTGAATAATTAATCATGTCGCGGTAATTAAGTTTTATTCTGCGCCCTTAATTAAACAAGCTGGGGACTGCGGGTGCCCAATTAGGGATTCACAGTGCGGCCGAACGAATGCGCATTACTGTACAGCCATGCCGTGCAAACAATACGATTTAACGTTCATCAGGCCGGTCATCAATTTTTCAACCCTGCTGTCGATCACTCCAAAATGCGATTTTATCAACAACCGATTGAGATATTTAACACTGAACAAACTGATAGCGGCGATGTTTTCGCTAATCACCACGTTCTTCTCGTTCTACTTCGCCTTTCAGCGCCTGAAAAATATTCACCAGTACAAGTCGAAACCAATAGCATACATCACCGAGTTTAGAACGGTGTTGATAACCATGTCGAATGTTAACGCTATGATGGCCATTCCGTTCAGAAACGCTAGACGATTTAAGATGTTAATTACGTTAACGTCAGAATTTGCCAATATGTCAAAATGCAGACAAACGAGGAGTTATTTAAAGATTTACATCCTAATCGGTGTTTATAACGCTTACATTATAAGCTACACAATTTGTGATTTAGTCCATAGCTTGGAAAAAAGTACGTTTCAAGATGTTCAAAATTACATATATAAGTACGTGCAGTTTTATTACTTCTACATGTCATCACTGTTACTGTTTACGTTTTTATTCTTCATCTTTCGCAGCCTTAAAGCTTTTAATGCGATCTTAAAAGAGAGTATCAAGAACGCTTACAAAGTTGATGAAGAGGTATTCAATTCACTCTACGTATTAACGAATAATCGAGCAAGGCCTCAAGTCAAAAACTATTACATGCACGAACTAACTGATATCTGCAGATATTTTAAAATCTGGTGCGACATTATCAAACTCTTCAATAAAATCTTCGGTTGGCAGATCTTCATAACGATGATGGTGATCATTTTCGATCTACTACTAACTTTAAATATGTTGATCGAAACTAGTGGTGTTCACCTCATCCTCCTCCTGGTTTGGACTATAACTTTAATTGTAATAATAGTTTAATGTATGTTTAAAAATAACTAATTGTAAACAGGTTTTAGGTATTAATCTCGCTCACTGTTGCGAGAAAGTGAAGGAAGAGTTGCAGACTGCGTTCTCGGTGTGTTATTCAGGAATTTATGGGGTGGAAGGTGATATGCAGGAAAGTGTACGGAAAGAGTTGATTTTGTTGGCGACACAAATGTCGCATCGAGTTCCGAGAATTTCCGCCGCTGGATTTCTACTGGTCGACCATAACATGCTCTTCAGTTTGTTGAACATGTTGATTTCTTATATTATCGTTTTGCAACAAATTGAAAGGAGTTATTAGTGATGTTTGGACAAAACCTAAAGCTTCTGTAAGGATAATTACATTACAATAATTGTTTCCAATTAGGTACCTATTTATTAATAATTAATAATTACAATCTTTAGAATTTAAGTGTTGTTTTAGGAGATTGTAGAAAATATTAAAACATATCTACTTACCTGTACGAAGTAAGATAAACAAATAAGATAAAATAGAAAGATATCTGAAAAGTAACAAAAACTATAAAGTACGGAAGTAGGAAAGAAAAACAAGATGAATTAAACAAAATTAATAAAAATGTATTAAAGTATTTTACAACGTAGGGGGTAAAATTAATTAATAATTAGAAAACAAAAATTAATAAGAAAAAAAAAAGAGAATACAATCTTCAGAAAATAATCAAAGCGAAAAAAATGACCAAGAAAGGTAAACAATTACAAACAAAAGCAAAAGTAAAAAAAAATAAAATAGAAATGAAGATCTATAGTAGATAAATGAATCAAATGCTAAAGTTACCTGAATTGAAGACAAATTATAGGCCAAACTAGAACACATATTAATGATAAACAAATAATGGTTAAAACAGAAGTTGAAAAATTGATAAAATCAGACGAGAGACTCGAAAGATCTAAAGATAATACATAAATTAAATAAAAAAGTTAGAAGCTAATAAAAATAAAATAGACATCATCCAAAAGACGCACAAATGGAATAAATCAAAGAAAATCGAATACACAAAATAAAACCAATAGTCCAGCAAAAGTTAAATAATCAACAGAAGATAAACTATGCAAATGCATACAAAATTAAAGCTTGGGAATTAATAAGCAAAAAAATAATAAAGAAAACAAAGATGAAACAAATCATACAAAATCAAAAATTAAATAATAAAAATGAAGCAAAAGTTTGGATAAAAAACAACTAAAAAACGAAAACCTACAACACATAAGTAATATACTAAACTTATGATTAAAATCTGTATTAAATAATTGACTAACGAATATTAACAAACATTGTGATTTAAAAACAAAGTTCACTTTTTTTTTTGAAAATTATAAACTGTTTTCATCGGCTTATTTTATTTTAAACAAAAAAATAAAATTGTGTTCTTTATTTTTACTTTTATTTCAAATCGGTTTCTTTGTATTTTTCGATATTTTTTTAGCAGGTTTAAATACTAAATATATATTTTCTTAATTGTTACTACAGGAATGAAACATTGAAAAATCCGAATTGTTAAATTCTTGTCGTATGTCATTTTTTATATATCATCTGTCGTATGTTATTGTACCTTTAAATTGAATAATGTTTTAAATGTTGAATTGATTACAGAAAAAACCTTGTAAATTCACAAAAGGCCTGAAATTTAAATACTAATATTAAAACAAAAAATATACAAAAAAGTCGAAAGATTAAAAAATGTTATCAGACATCTGTTATTTGCTATCAACCAACTATTAATTGTTCTCTGTCATATACATAGCTATACGTTATCTGTTATCGTAAATTATTTAAAATCATTAAATTTATTAAAGTATTATTAAAACGTTTATAATATATAAAGAATTCGAATGATCAAAACATTTCTATTGTTTGGTGTCTGCCACCTGTCACTCTTCACTTACCATCTATCAACTGTCGTTTTGTCGTCTGATATCTGTTATGTCTCATCTGTCATCTGTCATCTATTATAAAAGATTTAAAAATCTAAAATCCTAAAATCCGTATAGAATGTAGAAAATATCTTGGAAATAAACAAAAGCCTTAAAATTAAATAATAATAATAATAATAACAATAATAATAACAAACGTTTAATATATAAAAATATTCAAACGATCAAAAACAAAATTCTATTATCTACTCTTTGTCATCTATCATCTATTAATTATTATTTTCCTCTGCGAAAAAAGTCTTTAGATTTACCAAAAAAAAAACCATAAAAATTAAACCTTTGTAATATATTAATATTCCGGTGATCAAAAAGTTTCTGTTGGCTGTCATTTGTCAACCGCCATCTGCCATCTATCACGTCATATATCATATATCTTCTGTCAAATCATTTTTCCTCCGCCATCTATAATGTGCCGTTTGTTATTTGTCTTCTGTCATTTTTGTTCGTTATCTATTATCAAATAAATATTTACAATTTAATAGCAACAATAAAAATACATTAATATTCAAGGGATAAAAGATTCGGTTATGTGACATCTGTTTATAGTCATCTGTCATTTGTCATTTATCATATGTCCTCTTTTATTTATCATTTATGAACTACCACTTTTCCTCTACCAAAAAGTCGCTAAAATATTGAAGTGATTAAAACATTTCTGTTATCGTCATCTGTCATCTATCATCTGTCATTTGTTAACTATCAATTATCTGTTCTCTGTCATATGTCATCTGTCATCTGTTATCATAAATTTAAGATGGATATTTTTTTAATCCAATTTGATTGCAAAAAGAACCTTGAAAATTAACAAAAGTTTTCGAATTTAATAAATAACAATAAAACATTTAATAAATATTTGAGTAATGTAAAAATTCTGTTATTTAACATCTGTCATTTTCCATCTATCAAATATCATTTTCCGCTACTAAAAGAGCATAAATTCAATAAATAATACTAAAATTAAAACCTTCAAAAATATATAAATATTCGAGTGATATAAAAGTTTCTGTTATCTGCAATCTCTTATTTGTCATCCGTCAAGTATCATCTGTCATCAATTATGTCTTCTATCATTTCTCATCTATCAACTACCATTTTTCCTCTATCACCTAACATCTGCCGTTTCTTAGTTATCCTCTGTCGTCTGTCATAATTTTTATAATTATAATTTTTATTATCTGTCATTTGTCATCCGCCATATACCATTTGTCATCTATCATATATGATATTTTTCCTCTGGTAAAAAAGTCTTTAAATCCAATAAAAATAAACCCTTCAAAATATAAAAATATTAGAATGATTATAACACTTTTGTTATTGACTTTCATCTGTGATCCATCATATACCCTCTGTTATTTGTTAGCTATCAGCTATCATTTTCCTCTACCATCTGTCATTTGTCAGCTGTTATTTGTCCTCTGCCCTCTGTCATTGGTATCTGTTATCACTTGTCAAAAATTTAAAACGCTTTTTTTTAAAATCAGATTTGATTATAAAAAGACCTTGAAAATAAACAAAAATTTAATAAATATCAATAAAAGTTTAAAATATATAAATGTTATTTGACAGAGCATAAATTCAATTAATAATAATAAAACTAAAACCTTTAAGATGTGATATAAAAGTTTCTGTCATCTGCTATCTGTTATTTGACATCCGTCATCTATCATCTGTCATTTAGCATCTATCATACACCCACTGTTATTTGTTAATTATCATATATTCTCTGTCATTTCTTATTTATCATATATAATTTTTCCTCTGCCATCTATCATATGCCATTTATCTGTCCTCCGTCATCTTTTATCTGTCATATATCATCTATCATATATCCTCTGTCATTTGTCATCTATCATATATCCTTTGTCATATGTCATTATCATTTCTCATTTATCAACTATCATTCTCCTCTGTCATCTATCATCTGCCGTTTCTTATTTATCCTCTGTTCTCTGTCATTGTTATCTGTATATATTTTTGAAAAACGGAATTAATTATAGAAAAGGCCTTGAAAATGACAAAAAGGCTTAAAATTTAATAAATAACAATAAAAATAAAAAAAGTGATCAAAACGTTTCTCATATCTGCCATCTTTCATTTGTCATCCGTGATCTGTCATCTGCCATCTGTCATTTGTCATCTATTATATATCCTCTTTCATATGTCATCTATCAACTGTCATTTTTATTATGCCCAAAATGGCTATAAATTTAAGAAATAACAATAAAATAAAACACTTAAAATATATAACTAATTGATCGATCAACAAATCTCTGTTATCTGCCATCTCTTATTTGTCATCTGTCATTTATGATCTATCATATATCCTCTGTCATTTGTCATCTGTCAACTATCACTTTTTCTGCCATCTTTCATTTGTCATCCGTGATCTGTTATCTATCATCTGCCATCTATCATATATCCTCTTTCATATGTCATCTATGAACTATAATTTTTCTTATGCCCAAAAGGTCCATAAATTTAACAAATAACAATAAAATAAAGCCCTTAAAACATATAAATAATTGATCGATCAACAAATCTCTGTTATCTGCCATCTCTCATTTGTCATCTGTCATTTATGATCTATCATATATCCTGTGTCGTTTTTCATCTGTCAACTATCACTTTTTCTCTACCAAAAAGTCTATAAATTTAATAAATATAAATAATATAAATCGCTTAAAATATATAAATATTCGATTGATCAAATAATTTTATTTATCTGCCATCTGTTATTTGTGGTTCGTTATCTGTCATCTATCATATACCTTTTCGAATTTGTTATCTATTATATATCAGTTTTCCTCTATCATCTGCCGTTTATCTGTCCTCTATCATCTGTAATTTGTCATATGTCATCTAAAATATATCCTCTGTCATTTGTCATCTATCAACTGTCATTTTCTTCAACAAAAAGTCTATAAATTCAATAAATAACAATTAAATAAAATGTTTAAAATATATAAATATTCGATTGATCAAAAAATTTCTGTTATCTCCCATCTGTAATTTGTCATCCGTCATCTATCATATAGCATCTATCATATACCCTCTGGTATTTGTTAACTATCATATATCAGTTTTCCTTTATCATCTATCATCTGCCGATTATTTGCCATCTGTCATCTGTAATCTGTCATATGTCATCTATCATATATCCTCTGTCAATTGTCATCTATAAACTGTCATTTTCTTCAATAAAAAGTCAATAAATAACAATAAAATAAAATGTTTAAAATATATAAATGTTCGATTGATAAAAAAAAATCTGTTATCTCCTATCTGTAATTTGTCATCCGTCATCTGTCATCTGTCATTTAGCATCTATCATACACCCACTGTTATTTGTTAATTATCATATATTCTCTGTCATTTCTTATTTATCATATATAATTTTTCCTCTGCCATCTATCATATGCCATTTATCTGTCCTCCGTCATCTTTTATCTGTCATATATCATCTATCATATATCCTCTGTCATTTGTCATCTATCATATATCCTTTGTCATATGTCATCTATCAACTATATTTTTTCCTCTACTAAAATGTCTATATATTAAATAAATAACAATAAAATAAAACGCTTAAAATATATAAATATTCGATTGATCAAAAAATGTCTGTTATCTCCCATTTGTTATTTGTCATCCGTCATTCGCCATCTTTTATTTGTCATCTATCATATACCCTCTGTAATTTGTCATGTTTCATATACCCTCTGGCATTTTTCATCTATTATATATGCTTTTCCTCTGCCATCTATCATCTGCCGTTTATCTGTGCTCTGTCATCTTTTATCTGTCATATGTCATATATCATATATCCTCTGTCATTTTTCATCTATCAACTATCATTATTCATCTACCAAAACGTGGATAAATTTAATAAATAACAATAAAATAAAACGCTTAAAATATATAAATATTTTATCAAAAAATTTCTGTTATCTGCCATCTGTCATCTATAATTTGTCATCTAACATATATCCCGTGTTATTTGTCATCTATCAACTATTATTTTTCCTCCGCCATTTGTTCTCCTCTGTACTCTAGAACTTGTCATGTGTCATTGTAATCAAAAATTTTAAACGAATATTTTTTAAAATTCGATTTGATTAGAGAAAATACATTGGAAAATAAATAAAACTATTAAAATTTAATAAATAAAAATAAAACGTTTAAAATAAAAAAAATATTTAAGTGATAAAAAAATCCGTTATCATCTGTTATTTATCACCTATCATATGTCATTATTAGTCATCTATCAACTATCATTTTTTCTATGTCATAAAACTCTCTAAATTCAATAAATAACAATAAACATTTAAAATATGTAAATATTAAAGTGATTAAAACATTTCTGTTATCTGCCATATGTCATCCGTCATCTGTTATCTGTCATTTGACAGCTATCATATACTCTCTGCTATTTTTCATCTTTCATATACCCTCTGGTATTTATCATCTATTATAAAGGGTGACTGACGAAAAACCTTTGGTGCTGTATCTTGTTTATTTTTGACCCGATTTTAATAAATAAAACATCAAATTAAATCACTTTTAAAGGGAAGTATTGTGATATTAATTTTTTTTAATTTTTTTTTTTTGCGGAAATATCCGTTTTGAGGTCCTCAGTCGATTCCACTAATTTCTGGAAAAATTGTCTGTGTGTGTGTCTGTCTGTCTGTCGGTGGACGCTGTATCTCAAAAACGAATTATCGGTTTGAGATGAAACTTTAAACTTAAGGTTTTATCATTAAAAACTGGAACTGAAAAGCTTTTGGTAAACATTCACAAACCGGAAGTGGGTGTTTACTCGAGGCCGTTTTTTGTTTTTTCCGATATTTTTTTTAATATGAAAAATATTACAAAACTTTTCAAAACTTTTTAAAGGAAATAAGAAACTGAACATATTTTATTAAAATATATTTTTCATAAAATTCATAACTTTCGAAAAAAATTTATATTTTTGACATTTTTTGTCAATTGAAATTTATATAATAAATTTAAAACTGAACAAATCATTAAAAATAGCTCTTTTGCGTAAATATCATAATTTTCTGGTAGAATATAGGGAAAGTACTATGATACCATTTTTTGAATTCGATTTGATTATAAAAAGACCTTGAAAATAAACAAAAGTCTTGGAATTTAATAAATAACATTAAAACAATAAATGTTTAAAATATATAAATATTCGAGTGATATAAAAATTCTGTTATTTTTCAGAGCATAAATCTAATAAATAATAATTAATAATAATTATTCGAGTGATGTGTCGTTTGTCATCTATTATGTCTTCTATCATTTCTCATTGATCAACTATCATTTTCCTCTGTCATCTATAATCTGCCGATTTTTATTTATACTTTGTCCTCTCTGTCATTGTTATCTGTATATAGTTTAAAAAAATCGGAAATGATTACAGAAAAGGCCTTGAAAATAGAGAAAAAGTCTTAAAATTTAATAAATAACAATAAAAATGAAACGTTTAAAATATATAAATATTCGATTGATATAAAATCTGTTTTCTACCATCTGTTATTTGGCATCTATCATATGTCCTTTATTATTTGTCATCTATCAACAATCATGTATAAATTCATTAAATAACAATAAATATAAAACATTTAAAGTATGTAAATATTATATTCTCATTTTTCATCCGTGATCTGTCATCTGTTATCTGCCATCTGTCATTTATCATCTATCATATATCCTCTTTCATTTATTATGAACTATAATTTTTCTTATGCCAAAAAGTCTATAAATTTAACAAACAACAATAAAATAAAACGCTTAACATGTATAAATAATTGATTGATCAAAAAATCTCTGTTATCTGTCATTTGTCATCCGTCATCTATCACCTGCTATCTGTGATTTGTCACCTATCATATACCCTCTGCTATTTGTCATCTATTATATTCCAACTATCATCTGCCGTTCATCTGTCCTCTGTCATCAATCATATATCCTCTGTCATTTGTCATCTATCAACTATCTTTTTTCCTCTGCCAAAAAGTCTATAAATTTAATAAATAATAATGAACTAAAACTCTTAAAATATATAAATATTCAATTGATTATAAATAAAATTTCTGTTATTTGCCCTCTATCATTTGTCAACTGCCATCTGTCATATCTACCAAATATACCCCGTTATTTTACATCAAATAACTATTTTTCATCTGCTATCTATCATCTGGCATTTGTTAACTATCCTCTGACCCCTGTAAACTGATATCTGTTATTGTTATTTGTTATCTGATATAATATAATAAATTTAAAATATTTTTGATTATAGACAAAAAAAGAATTTAATAAAAAACAATAGAAATAAAACTAAAAAAACTAAAAGTATAAAAATATTACAGTGATGAACAAATTCTGTTATCTGCCATCCATAATCTGTCATCTATCATATGTCCTCCGCTATTTAACATCTATTCCAACTATCACTTTTCTTCCGCCAAAAATCTCTATAAATTCAAGAAATACCAATAAAAATAAAACGTTTAAAATATATAAATATTCGAGTCATAAAATTTCTGTTATCTGCCATCTACCATTTGTCATACGTCATCTGTTATCTGTCATCTGTCATTTGTCTTTTATCATATATCCTCTGTCATTTATTATCTACCATATATCATTTTTCCTCTGCCATCCATTTATGTGTTCTCGGTCATCTGTCATTGTTATCTATTATCGTAAATTAAAAATGCATTTTTTTAAATCCGCGTTGATAACAGATAAGACCTTGCAAATTAACAAAAGTCTTAAAATTTAACAAGTAAATTTTAAATAGATCAATATTCGAGAGATAAAAATTTGTCATCTATCACATACCCTCTGGAATTTGTCATCTATCAACAATCATTATTTCTCTACCAAAGAGTCTATAATTTTAACAAATATCAATAAAATAAAACGCTCAATTAAATTGATCAAAAAATGTTTGTTATCTGCCAACTGTCATTTATCATCTGTCATCAACTATTATTTTTCCTCTACCATCTATCATCTGCCAATTTTTCTCATCTGTCAACTGTTATCTGTCACTGTTATACGTTATCTAATATCAAAAAATTTTAATGACTATTTTTTAAAATCCGAATTGATTACAACAAATACTTTAAAAATAAACAAAAGTTTTAAAATTTAGTAAATGTTATCTACCATCTGTTATCTTTCAGTCGTCATTTGTCATCTGCCAAATGTCCTCTGTCATTTGTCATCTATCAACTATAGTTTTTCCTCTGTCAAAATTTAACAAATAACGATAGATATAAAACGTTTAAAGTATGTAAATATTTTAGTGATTAAAAAAATATCTGCCATTTGCAATCTGTCATTTTTATACGTTATCTGTCGTTTCTCATTTATCAACTATTATCTTCCCTCTACAAATGATAGATAATTTGTCATTTATTATCTGTCCTCTGCTATATGTCATCTCTAAACTGTTATTAGTTATGTGTTATCTGTGAACTATTTTCGATTATCTGTCATCTGTTATCTTTTAAATGTCGTCTATAGATCTATGACAGTCATTGTGATCTCAAATTAAAAATGAATGTGTTTTTTTTTAATCCGAATTGATTATGGAAAAGGTTTTGGAAATATGCATAAATAACAATAATAATAAAAATTGCAATGTGCAATCTGTCATCAGTAATTAGTCATCTGTTTTCTTTTATTTGTCACATGTCAATAAAAACTTACAATTGAAAAATATGTTAAATCGCGATTTGCAAAAGGAAGAAAAATCATGCATCAGCCAACTTTCATTTGACATTTATCTTTTGTCATCTCTCATTTGTTTATCATCTGTTATATCATCCATCATTTATCATCTATTATCTATAATCCTTTATCTATCATCTACCATCAATTACTGATCATCTATCAACTATCATGTATCATCTATCATCTAACATCCATCATCCATCGTCTATCGTATATCATCTATTATTACAAATTAGATAAATAAAAAATATGTACTTAGAATTTTGACGTAAGAGATCCTGGGGAGTCCGCAGAATGTTCTTCCACTTTGGCCACACGCTGAATTTTTAGATCTTCTGTTGTACTCGCATGCAGATTACTAATTGACATTTTAGCTTCGTTCTGCTTTAATATAATTTAGCAGTTAAATATCACTGAATATATTCTACTCTTGATGTCAAACTGAAATTTTATTATAATTTGTTGAACGGCTACAAGGGTTTATAGTAGTGCAAATTCCTCTTTATTTTTGTTTTGTGAATTTCAAAATGAATGTTCTAAAGAAACCACAATTTGTAAAACTGGAATAATTTGCGAATGAATTGTTTTACGGTTTAGGGTGATGTTTCCATAAATCGTACCGCAATTTTCAAGTAGTACAAAAGTTTGAAATATAGTCGATTGAAGTCCATGGATTTACTACTAAGGCTAAAATATGTAGAGCTTAGTTTCTTTATCACAGCAACGCTTCATCTCAATCACCTCTCAAAACGATTTCTTTTTGGCCAAACTCTTCAAAACACGTATCTTCTTCCTTTAAGGAGGAAAGGTCATAAATAACTACAACCCTGGGATTGGGAATCTATAATAACTATCGAACTGTTTTCCACAAAACAAAATTTCAAACACACCGGAAGTCGGCGGACTTCCGGGACGGTCGGTTGAAAATTTCATTCAGAACAAAACGGATTTTCGTTGGGAAGTTTTGAAACATACAATTTATTATAATAAATTATGAAATAATAACAACAACAGAGAAAACAGGCCTGTCACGCATAAACACAGTAATTCCTAGGCGGCGCTGCGCTGCGACCCGTACAGGTACAGATGTTGGAAGAAGGGCTGTGTGGTGGGGGGAGCAGGGGGACGGGTCGTACTTCAGGAAACACAATATTACGATGAAGATGATAGGATGGTGGTATTGTGGTGGTGGTGGTGGTGATGATAGTGAAGTTTTCTGCGTCCTCGTTTAGGCCCATGTACAAAATTAAATGGTGTTTTTGTTTTTCGTAGTAAACACGTACAGCACAGTGGCGTGCGTGCGCGTATATCACAGAGGATGCGGGGGGGTGCGGTCGAGTGTGTAGCGATGGCGGATGTGTGGAAAGGACATGGAAACTCGACCGCCGTTCTGAGGTCACCTCGCTGATGCAAATTCATCTTGTATATGAATCTGAAAAAATAAAATAAAAAAGAAAACAATTAATAATCTTAAATTTTAAGTAAAAATATTGGTTTATACAACATAAATAAATAAAACAAGAACTTGCATGCATACTTGGTATAATAAGACTGATTTTGAAATGTGTAAAATTTTAGCTGTTAGGACTAGATGTAAAAAAAAATAATTCCAGTTAATTATATACGAGGGATAGTAGGATAGTGATACCGTGTGGAGCGTTGGCGAATAGAGTAATCATGGAATGTGTACTAACAAGTTCAGTTGTATTTCAGCTGTGTCTTTGGCTGGTACTGACTGTGCTGTGTATGTGAGTGTTAATACTGTTCAAGATATTCCAAATCGGGTACTACTTTCCAGATGGCCCTCGTATATAGGATAGGTGGATCTCTTAAGACCTACCCTTTATTACATACTATATACTAGAATTGCATTTTTAGTAGTTGATAATGAAAAATGAATTATTAAGACTATAAATCTTGTACCCACCTTGACGCGACGTTAAAAATAAATAAAAAAAAGTGAAATATATAATTACCTCGCTGAGTATCGCCCAATTGTCGCTTTCGCTGTGGACATTCAGTCGCAGGGCGGAAACTTTTCCAATGTTCTCGTCCGGATTGCCCGTTGCTATGCCGACGTTATCAAATTTCCCTGTGTGCAAAAAAAAATATTTGCAAATTAAAGCGATATCTTATCATTAAGCACATTTGAAAAAAAATATATGTATTTATATATACATTATATGCCCCAAGCGACAAGAACTACTTTCATATTTAAATTAACGCGAACAAAAAGTTAAATTACGAGGATTTGTGGAAAATGTAATTAGGCGTGTAATTTTTTTTTTCGGCGTAGAGGGTGGGATAATATAAACTCCGGGGGTGTATAAACATAAATTAAAACGTATTATTTTTCACCCTAACACTCTTGTTTACTTTTTAGGATTGTGATTTATTCGGTCTGTCGATGGCGTATTTACACAGATGATTATAAATTATTTCACCTGTCTGTTGCAGAGAATGTTTTACATAATTCTGAGTTAATTATTGACGCCGTTTCAAATATGTCATCATGTACCAGATGTAGATTTTTATTTATAGCGGGTGGTGTTAAAAAAAACTGTAAAAAATGACAAAGATTTAGTTTACAGTTGAGATATAAGAAAGTAACAGTAAACAATTAAAAAAACACGTATTTCATTAACAATTGACAGATTAAATTTGACAGTTGTCAGTGGACAGTTAAGTGTAAACAGTTAAATATAGCACTCGGCAGTTAGCAAATTGAAGATTTTATAGATAATTATAGTTAACAATAATGAATTAGGAGTCCCGTATATTGTTTGGGCCAAAAATAATACTAGAAAAGGAAGCTAGGAAAATAAGTGTGCTCGTAAAGCAAGGCAAAGAGAGAAATATGCGATGGAGTATGAAGGAAGAAACGAACCATAAATACAGATAATCCAAGAAAAACGCTAGGTATACACTTAAAGAAAAGCAATGTGAATTAATAATTGGCAGATGTTAGTTAATATAATAATTCGAAATCACATAGTTAATATATAATGTGGTAGATTCTAAATGACATTCGAAATGATAGTTGTCAGATGGCAATTAACAGTTAAAAGTTGACAAATGTAATTAATTAATAGTAACATATAAAAAATAACTGTTAACAGACGAAAGTTCAAAGTAAACAGTCAAAAATTAGTTGACCTATTCACTTTACATATACAGGGTCTATTATGAAATTAAAGCGCATGATTTTATTGTGACTCGGCTATACATCGCAGCGGGGGTAAAAGGGGTCAGAAAATGCGGTGCCCTTCCAAAGCCGGCCGTCAGTTTGCTCCGAGCAGTCTAAGTGAAGTGTGTTTTTCGACTTTATAACACGGCGCCATGGAACGTTTCCTTGAATAGCGATATGAAATAATGTAGTTATTTAATAGTGACATATTAAAAACAATTCTTGACAGATGAAAGTTCACAGTTAACACTCAACAATTGGGTGACAAATGCTATGTAATGTAGTGTTGACAGATGACAGTGACAAGTTAACGATAAACAGATAATAATAGACATATATATTTTTAATCGATAGTGATGAAAAAGTAACAGCAAATTTATTTTGCAAATAATTTATAATATAATATTAGAAATAACAGTTAACACTAAAAAATATAATATAAAAGTAACAGTTGTAAGATAAGGGCCGTTAACTGACAGTTAAGAATACACAACTGACTTTTTATGGTTGACATATATAATTTGGATAGATTTGGAAAATTACTTCAATGTGCAATTTAATTAAATGTATATCAGAAATAGCCCACAGTAGGCATCTTTTTCTCAGAAAGTTATCAAGTGATTTTTGAATACATTTTTAATTGTTTCATTCAAAGTTCTTAACTATGCTATGGCAAATTTTAGTTGATTTTTTGTTATGAAATTCCAACGTTCTCTTATATATTTAAAAAGTTTTCAAAAAAATAGTAGATTATTCTCATACGTTTTCGATGAATTTTCTTTGACAAATTTAACAAGAATTTATATAACTTTTAACAATTATTTTAGCAAAATTTTCAAATTGTTTTCATAACTTTTCGATTATTTTTCTTTGATAAACTAAACAACAATTTATACAACTTTTACAACTATTAGTTTAGCAAACTTTCAATTATTTATTGGAAATAATGCGCCTTTGAGAAAAATGTAATTACTTGATTTTAGAAACTTTTCGCTGCTAAAACTGAAGTTTTAATATTTTTTAAACATAAATTATTTTTCATTTTAATTTTATAATTGTTTCTCTCAGTATTTTTTTTTACGATTAAGCTATTCTCTCTTAGAAGAAAAATGTTATTAAGCAAATTATAAAATGTGGTTAGAGAAAAAAAATCAATATTCAAAGGTTTTCGACTGTTTTATCTTATTGAATTTTAATTAGGAACTTTATCAGACGATAATATACTTTGTTGATATCATAAAATTGCAATGATTTTTAAGCAAATTTTTTTGTGAAAGTTTAAATACACAACTTTTAACAAATTTTCCATTATTGTTTAAACATTTTAACATTTTCTAAGCGGTTTATCTATTTTCAAATGCTTTTTAATATTCAGTCAGTTTTAAAGTAAATTTTAATGTAGAGAATTTCATTTTAAAATGTTTCTTTTTATATAACTTTTCTTGGAAACAATTTAACCGTTACTTTTTTTAAGTTCAATTTTTATGACAATTTAAATTGCTCCTTTTATTATTTTCTTAGAAAATGAAAATCTCATTCTCATGATTATTAACTCTTTTTCCTTACTAAATTTTCAGTTGTCAAATGTTAACTGGTTTTTAAGTCAATTATTCCTTCTCATTTTAAAGTTTTAGAATTGTTTTTTTTTTTTATTTCAATCAATTTTAAACGTTGACAAAATTTTTATTCGGATAATTTGAAAATATCCACCAGAATTCAGTTAATTTTTATCAAATACCAATTTCTTTTTGTTTCAGCTTGTTTGTTTCAAAACCTATTCAGAAAGCTTTTATTTTATCAATTGTTATTTTTTGTAACGTACTATTTAATAAATTTGAAATGCGCTCACCTCAAAAAATTTTCTTTTGTTTTTGGAAATATTTCAAAGGGACTAAACAGTAGACAGTATTCAGTTTGCATATACAGGGTCTGTTATGAAAGTGATGCGCATAATTTTATTGTGACGCGACTATCCATCGCAGCGGGGGTAAAACAGGTCAGGAAATGTGGTGGTCATTGCAGCCGATGGTCAGTTTGCTCCGATAACGTGTTTCCGCTTGAAATGTGTTTTTCGATTTTGTAACAGCGCGATGGAGCGTTTACTTGAATAGCGATACGCAATTTGTGTGCGGCTTAGAAATAATGCAACCGAAACATTCCATACGCTTAAAAGGTCTTCAAAGATGACTGCATTTCAAGGATATAGTCCGGAAAATGCCACAAGATGTTCAAGGAGGGTCGGAAGGAGATAGACGACAAAACCCGTTCTGGATGCCATACAATGGCCAGAACCGAAAAAGGTGAATCGGATGCTCGAAGTTTTACGTTCCGACCTTCTATTGAGCATCCAGCAAATCGCCGAAACCCTAGAGATTTGTGGTACATGAAATAGTGACCGAGAGTATGCAAATGCGCAAAATCTTGACAGAAGACTAGAAAGAAATTCAAGTTTCGCGTTGTCAAGAATTATTGGATTTATTTCAAAATGAGTTAAGAAAGTCTTCTTAACTCTGTCGTAACAGGAGACGAATCCCGGATGTTCGAGTACGACCCAGAATCGAAAAGGCAGAGCAGCGAGTGGCACACAAAATTATTTCTTGCCTTACTTTTGTATAATAAAAATAGGTTTAATAATGCGAGTAGTGGTAATATAAATTCGAAGTTACTGCCATTTTTCACACTTTAAGAGGTAGATATATTAACTTTAAAGATGTGAGTGCTACTACTAATTCGATGGTACTGCCATTATTCGAAACGTAGGTATATTAACTTTCATGGTGAGAGTAGTGGTAGTAACAATTCGATGGTATTGTCACCACACTAAAGAAGAAAAAATGCCAAAATGAAGAAAAAATATAATGTCTAGGTCGATAGCTGCTGATTAGAAGAAACCTCAAGTCTGTACACTGTTCACTTCATAGAAAATTGTATAAATACTTACTTCTAATAATAAAGATATTTTCTCTCTCTATAATGGCTATTTGTAAGCTACTAGTCACTAAATATTTTTCCGTATTCTTTATTATCTGTAATAACACAAGTAGTACCTTAAAAGCAATATTTATTCTTTCTTTAATTTTATATAATAGCTTTAATGAAGGTACATTCTTTTATTTGTATCAATTATAATTCGTTAATATTATCAGTTTAGAAAAATCAAGTAGTACTCCTTAACCTACTAAATTATTATATTTTAGATATACTTAAATGATAATTGTTATACTAGAAATATTGGTATTATTCATTCTCGCTTTAAATAACTATTAAAAAATTATAATAGTACTCATACTCAACACGAATGCAGTACTTTTTTATAACATAAAATTAATAATTTTTTATAAAATTTAATTTTTCTTTTCCTCTCCTTCTTCAATTTACTACCAAGGTTGTAAAATAAGTAAAACTAGTAATAAGGTAAATAAAATGGTTCAAAATGAGCTACGACCAGAAAAAATAACATTACTTTTTAATTCAAATGATCTACTCACAAATTTTTACTATTCTGCTCTTACCTATTTAGTAATAACTTTTTATCAATGCCATTATTTTCAATTTTCTACTTGTTGAAGGTTGTATAAGACGCAGTACTATCAATAAGATAAATAATCTGATACATAAATTAGTACCTTTATTTTAATCTCCGCATCTTAATCTACGCCTTATGGTATATGTAAATATCATAGTGTACCTCTTATATGATCCCAAATATTTTAAATTTTTTTATCTTTTTAGGACATGAGTAGGAACATTGGGTAAGTAGTACCTTCGTTTCTGTTTTATTTAAACTAACCACCTAGATAGTTAAGATATCATTATGTGTAAAGGTTAGTACTATATACGAGAGTATTATTTCTAACAATACAAAAGTTACTGTTTTAGTACTATTTTTACAATATCTTTAAAATTACGCTTTTTTGTGTTTTATTAAATTTATTTTTCCTTCTTAATCTATACCCTTTTGGTACATGTAATAATTTAAACAAGTAAAATTTGTAGAACCACTTTATATGATCCCAAACTATTTTGAATTGTTTATAATTTAAGGTACTAGTAGTAATATCTTCATTTTAGATTTTTCTCAATTTCTTCCTACCTTTATCTGTCATCCGTCATTCTTTCAAATTGCTCTTCTGTCATCTGTTATTCTGTCAAATTGCCCTTCTATTTTCTGTCATTCTGTCAATTTGTTGTTTTGTCATATGTCATATTGTCATTTTGTTATATGTAAAATTGTTCTGCCATTTATCATCCTGTCAAATTTTGTTTCTGCTATTCAGCATTTTTTTAAAGTGTTGTTCTGTTATCTATCATTGTCGTTCTGTCATCTGTCAAAATGCTCTTCTGTGATCTGTCAATTAGTCAAATTATTGTTCTGTTTTTTTCAAATTCTCATTTTGCTATCTGTCAAATTATTGTATTGACATTTTTCATTCTGTTATCTGTAATTCTGCGAAATCTGTCAAAATGTTGTAATTCTGGCGTCTGTCCTCCAAAATGTCATTCTGTCAAATTGCCTTTAAGCTATCTGTCAAAGTGGTATTCCGTCATCCGTCATTCTTTTAAATTGCTCTTCTGTCATCTGCCATTCTTTTAGTTTGCCCTTCTGTTCTCTGCCACTCTGTTAATTTGTTGTTTTGCTATCCACCAAATTGTCATTCTGTTATCTATCAAATGGTTGTTCTACCAGTTCTGCCATTAGTCATTCTGTCAAATTGTCCTTCAGCTATTCAGTAATTTGTCAAAGTGTTGTTCTGTTATCTATCAGTGTCGTTCTGTCATCTGTCAAATGGCTCTTCTGTGATCTGTCACTAAGTCAAATTGTGATTTTGTCATCTGTCAAATTGTCGTTCTGTCAAATTGTCATTCTGCTATCTGTCAAATTGCTGTACTGACATTAGTCATTCTGATATCTGTAATTTTGTCAAATCTGTCAAAATGTTGTACTTTTGTTATCTGTCCTTTCAAAATGCCGTAATTCTGTCAAATTGGCTTTAAGCTATCTGGCAAATTGGTATTCCGTCATCCGCCATTCTTTTAAATTGCTCTTCTGTCATCTGCCATTCTTTTAGATTGCTCTTATGTTCTCTGTTATTCTGTTAATTTGTTGTTTTGCTATTCGTCAAATTGTCATTCTGTTGTCTATCAAATTGTTGTTCTGCCATTAGTCATTCTGTCAAATTTTCCTTCAGCTCTTCAGTAATTTGCCAAAATGCTGTTCTGTTATCTATCAGTGTCGTACTGTCATCTGTCAAATTGCTCTTTTGTGATCTGTCACTAAGTCAAAGTGTCGTTCTATCAATCTGTCAAATTGTCATTTAGCTCTCTGTCAAATTGCTGTACTGACATTTGTCTTTCTGATATCTGTAATTATGTCAAATCTGTCAAAATGTTGTACTTCTGTCATCTGTCCTTCTCTCAAAATGTCGTAATTCTGTCAAATTGCCTTTAAGCTATCTGTCAAATTGGTATTCCGTCATCCGTCATTCTTTTAAATTGCTCTTCTATCATCTGCCATTCTTTTAGATTGCCCTTATGTGCTCTGTCATTCTGTTAATTTGTTGTTTTGCTATCCGCCAAATTGACATTCTGTTATCTATCAAATTGTTGTTCTGCCATTAGTCATTCTGTCAAATTGTCCTTCAGCTATTCAGTAATTTTTCAGTGTTGTTCTGTTATCTACCAGTGTCGTTCTGTCATCTGTCAAATTGCTCTTCTGTGATCTGTCACTAAGTCAAATAGTTGTTTTGTCATCTGTCAATCTGTCAAATTATCGTTCTGCTATCTGTCAAATTGCTGTACTGACATTTGTCATTCTGATATCTGTAATTCTGTCAAATCTGCCAAAATATTGTAGTTTTATCATCTGTCCTCTCAAAATGTCGTAATTCTGTCAAATTGCCTTTAAGCTATCTGTCAAATTGGTGTTCCGTCATCCGTCATTGCTCTTCTGTCATCTGCCATTCTTTTAGTTTGCCCTTCTATTCTCTGTCATTCTGTTAATTCGTTGTTTTGCTATCCGCCAAATTTCCATTCTGTTATCTATCAAATTGTTGTTCTGCCATTAGTCATTCTGTCAAATTGTCCTACAGCTATTCAGTAATTTGTCAAAGTGTTGTTCTGTTATCTATCAGTGTCGTTCTGTCATCTGTCAAATTGCTCTTCTGTGATCTGTCACTAAGTCAAATTGTCTTTTTGTCTTCTGTCAAATTGTCGTTCTGTCAATCTGTCAAATTGCCATTCTACTATCTGTTAAATTGTTGTACTGACATTTGATATTCTGTTAAATCTGTCAATATGTTGTACTTATTTCATCTGTACTTTGCTCAAAATGTCCTTCTGTCATTCTGTTAAATTTCCTTTAAGTTACCTGTCAAATTGTTGTTCCGTCATTCGTCATTCTTTCAAATTGCTCTTCTGACATCTGTCATTCTGTCAAATTACCTTTCTGTCCTTTGTCACTCTGTCAATTTGTTGCTTTCTCATATGTCAAATTGTCCTTCTACTATTCAGTAACCTGTCAAAGTGTTGTTCTGTTATCTGCCCTTCTGACAAGCTGTCGTTCTATCACCTGTCATTCGTTCAAATTGCTTTAATTCTCTTAAATTGCTGTTCAGTTATTTGTCAAAGTGTTTTTCTCTCATCTATCAAACTGTCATTTCTTATCTATAAAATTATCATTTTGTTATTCTGTAATCTATTAAAGTGTTGTTGTGTCTAGAGCCTACATAGTTAAGGACATGCAAACAATAGTACTATACACAAAGGTATGCCCCAAGAAAGCGGGAATGAGCAAATCTCGCATCAAAACGATGTTGACTTTTTTGGCGTCCTATGAATCATCCATTTTTGATTTTTATCGCAGGGAGAAACTGTCAACTGTGCCCCTAGCCACACGGCCTTTATCGTTACCTATATCCTGGCCCGGAGCAACACACCGGTGATCCCCTAGCCCCTTACAGTCTCGACTTCGCTCCGTGCTATTGTTTTTCGAAGAGAGATTGAGAGAAAGTATTGGAAGTCCGTGGAAAACATCCAAAGCATATAACAACATTCCTACAAGAAATTCCCGTCGAGGAGTTTCAGGCATGGCAGATACGTCTCCGTCTCCCTAAGGGTATTACAGAGAGTATTTTGAAAAATTTTAAGCATTTGTACTGGCACGATATACATATGTTATACTTTTCCCAAAAAATGTGCATTACTTTTATAACGGACCTTGTATATACATTTTACATAACGGTCTATACTAATAGTTTTTCAGATATAATAACCACGGACAAAACAGTACATATTTATCTTTCTATATTTTTTAAAATGATAACTAAACACTTTTAGAAATGCAGTTTTTTTCATTGTTAATTGAAGCTACAGCATACATATTATTTTACGATGGTGCGATTTTAAGTTCGCAGATTGGCGGGGATGGAGGATGGTGGGGGCGCTCGCGCAGGTCCTAAAGTGTTCAGTGACTAATCATTGGTATATCTACCGAGTATTATCATAAAGAGATCAGTAGTCTTTGAACTATCATCGATCAAGCAACTCAATTCGGAAGAAATTGCAAAGTATGGAGAAAATAGAGTTCTGCGCCGTTATAAAGTTCCTTACCAAGAAAGGAAAAAGTATTCAAACCATATTGGAAGATATTCTGTTTACGAGGACTCTTGTTCAGGAGAAACTGTGGTATACAAGTGGTACAACCACTTAAAGCAAGGCAGGGAATCAATTGAAGACGATTCCCGACCTGGGTGTTCTATTGAGGTCACAAATCGATACATTTATATTGGAGTAAGGACGTTTGAAGAAAAAACAACTCGCAGAAATATTTGGTGTGTCTGAAATAACCATTTTAAGGTCCTCCATAATCATCTCGACTTGTCAAAAGTCTGTGAAAGATAAGTGCCTAGATTGCTCACATTTTTGAACCAATGTAATGAAGACAGAGATGGGTTTTTGGAGCGAATTGTTACTGGGGATAAATCTTCGGTTCATCACTATAAACGTGAGTCTAAACAAGATTCTATGCAGTCGCATAAAAAGAATATAGCACCGCCTAAGAAATTCAAGTTGTCACAGTCGGCAGGAAAGTTTTCTGGGACACAGAAGGAGTTATAAAACTACAAGGAAACTTTTGATTGATTATAAGGAAAACAGGTTTCTATAACCGGAGAATATTACGCTTTAATTTTAGAGCAGTTAAAAGAGGTAATCAGAAAGAAAAGAAGAGGAAAATTAACCAAAGGTATCCTGCTGCTGTTCACAAGAGTCGAGTTGCGTTGGTTGCTTTGCATACGGTGGGCTTCGATATCATTGATCACCCACTATATAGCCCAGATTTGGTTTTCAGCAACTATAATCTCTTTCCAAATCTGAATAAAGAGCTTTGAGAAAGAAGCAGTGAAGGATTCAGTTTCAGCGTACTTTTCCGAGAAGCATAAATCACTTTGTATGAAGGTGATCGCAAGTTAATCCATAGATCTGAGAAATATATTAAAAAAGAAAAATAATTTTGTAATATTACTTCATCCACTTCTATTCCATTCCACGAACTTAAAAACGCACCCTCGTATAATGTTTTTAAGACTAATATTCTGTTGATGATTCTATTTAATTATTAATCTCAATCAATTTGGTATAGTAAATTAATTTTGATTACAAGTGGTCCAATAATACAATATAATACCACATAGTTTAAACCGGGATTAAAATTTATTTATCACAATAGACTACTGGTATATGGAATAACGTTTATCCACAAAATATATCAGCAGGTCGCTCTGGAAACAACGGTAGATCTCTCTCCCCCTCCCTCCCTCTCTCTGAATTATTTATATTTTACAACCAGTCGTCCGCAACGGGACCCACTTTATGGTGGCACTGATTAAACTTTGTAGAGGGAATTTAGGTGGAATATAGAGGGGGTCATATAACGTACTTTTATTTTGCACAATCCCCGCGGTCTCCCGATCACCTGATTGATTACACCGTATTTGTCCTATCTATTTTCCAGACGTCGAGAGACAAATAGGGCATTATCAATCAGATAATTTAGGGAACTGTAATTTGTAGTTACTTTTATTGATGTTTCTCATTTATAAAAATTACACTATTTTAATCATTAAAACACTGTTAAAGAAAGACTTTTATCAAATTCTTAAATAAGATTAATTAATAAAGCACTAAAAACCTTTCTTCACAAATAAAATTTAATTAATTAATCAAGTTAAGCTTCACGTAACTCACAAAAATCAAACTCTTAAATAAGAGTTCTAAATATTTTGACTTATCTGTAGTATGCTTTAAAATTTTTAGTAACATAGTTTGCCAAAAAATTTGAAATACTGACACGAATTTATTCTTAGAACCTATTTGGCGTTCCATTTTTTAAATGTTTCTTTTATGTTGAAATAAATAAAGCTTAAATTTATGTGATATATTCAACATACTTACCTACAACGATATATCCGTCCGCCGTTACATTCATCGAATTTATATATTGATTCGATTCAGCGGGTAAAATTTCAATGGTCGTATTATAAAACTTGTCGGAGGGATGTTCGGCGTTTCCGCTCCTGAAGAAAAACCTGCAGAAAATACGGATGTAGTGGTGCGTCCGTCCAAACGTAAGATCTTATTTACCTTTTCACGTAGGTGGCCGATCGAAATTTGAATATCAGCTGATCCCCGGGCTGCGGCAGCAGGCCCCAGAAGAACGTCTCGCCCATGTAGGCCCTCTGCAGGCTGTACTGCTTGTAGCACTTGATCCCGGAAATCACCTCCGCGTCGGGGTTGGTGTGCGGGAAGAAGAGGGCCACCTTGCCGAACTGCTTGTCCTGCGAAAACGGAAGCGGAACACGCGCGCCCGTTAATTTAAGTGGAAAGGGATGTTCGCATTCAGTTTCCAGATTTATTCATTTCTTTTCATATAAATTTTTTTCAGCTCGAAAGGTGAAATTTCGTATGTTTTTCGCTTTCGTCTCACGAACGACGCCGCGAATACAATAATATAAAAGCGATGTGTTCAATTATTCCATTCATAAAATATTAATGTTTTTTGGTATTAAAGAAAAATATCAATTTTTCTTATTTTGAAGTACGTTTTGATGTTTTAACAATGTGATTTTTGTACATTGATAAAATTTAGAAAATCTTATCGTTTGATTTAAATTAAATGTTTCTGTCTTATGTTCCATGATTCCTTGAAATATTACACAGTAAAATTATTACCAATACTTAATTACTTCCACACACTTGATTAATCATATATATTTTTATCATGATGAGAGTTGCGACCGTTACTATGTGGTAATCTATGTTTAGTATTTATATATTCCTATCATTATTTAGAATGCATTTCCACACTGATAAAAAAATATTTCACTGAATTAGTTTGTAAAACATGATTAAAAAATACAGCCAGTTCGTTAAATGATGATTTGATTTTATAATATTTAATAATCAAATATTTTTTTTTTTACATTTTTATTAAAATTTAAAAAAGCTCGATATTAATAATCCAGAAAATTTCTAACAGTATCAGGAAGAAATTTTAAGGAAAAAAAAACTGATGAAATGATGAAATATTGTAAGAATCCAAAAGAAAAGTTCTTGAATTAATTCTCACATTTTAGAAGAGATATTTCTGAAAATTTAATGAAATGGAAAGTTCTTGAAAATGGACCACACTGTGGCTTCTTCAGGCGAACAATGAAGAAGCCACAGTGTGGCGAAACAATTGTTGCCGAAAATAAAAGCATACTCTTTGAAAATTTGTGTTTTAGTTACAACACCTTACAGTGTATCTCAAAGAAATGAAAGAAATGCTAAAAAAAAAGAAAGAATGTTGCAAAAATTTCAATAATAAAAGTAATGGGACGTTTCATAAGTTTCTAAGGAAATTCTCGCAATTAAAAATATAAATTCCGGAAAAATTCTTTATGATAAAATGTTGCAAGACGTGCTGGTAGAAAATACTAGAATTTTTGAAGAACAGTTTCCAGAAAACTCAACGTTATGAAAATAGAAATGCTCGAAAATGTATATAAAATCAACAAACTTGTAAAAGAATAAAAAAAGTTTAAACCTACTTCAACAACAATCAGATAAACTATAACCAGAAATGATAATTTCAATTAAAATTTTTGTAAATATTTGAATAAAACAAGGAATATACTACAGAAAATTCCAGAAATCGTAGACAGTGTAGAGTTAATTCATCTTAGAAGAATGTTCTTCTTATTAGGAGGAGAAATGTTTAAATATCTGATAATCTAAACATTATTTTAACTCTACCTTCTTCTCTTTTTATTCTACTTCTATTCTCTCTTCTGTTTTATCTCTTCCCATTCTCTATTATTTTCAGCCCCTTCTTTTCTTCTATTTTATCATCTCTTCCTTTTCTTTAATTACCCGTTTTTATTTTGCCTTTTCTCTACTTGTTTGTGATTTGCTTCTCTCACGCGATTAATTAATTTATTCTCTATATTTTCATGATTCTCTTTTTCTCGTATCAAAGTTCTCTCTCATAACGGATTGACCCCAATTAATACAATTTTTGTCATTACGCAATTCTTTTTATTCTCTTTTCTGTTTTTACCATTCTTCACATTTTTATCTTGTTTTTGGATAAATAAAATTGTCTCAACTATTTATAGCATATGTCTATATCTCTTCTAGAAAAAAAATTTAAAAACCTCTATTGGCATAAAAGCTTTTACATATAAAAACAACCTTTCATACTTGAAATAAAAACACTCTATTCTACTTTTCTCTTTACTTCCCTCTTCCATCCAAGTCTGCCCAAAACTTTTACACCAGCTCCATCCTCTCTCATCTATTATGTTACCTTCCTGTTTCCCCTCAACCACTCGTCACAAACACCTTCACACTCTTCTCCCAAATGACTACCATACCTTTCCCCCCATTCAAACTTTCCTTCCTCTTTCTCCTAAACCGCATCTATCTTACGCCAGGATAATTTTGCAATCTTCTCTATTTTATATGTTTTATCTTTATATTTATATTTCATTTTTACGTCCTTTTCTTTTGCTTATTTTATATTCACTCTTAAACTTCTTTTTTATTTCTTCTTACTTTCTATAATTTTTTTATTCGTTTTTCATTCTTCATATATATTTATTTTATTGACAAATTTTGTACTTATTTACATTGGAGTGATGAATAATGCCTTTTCTTCATTCTTCATTATCTCTTTATTCTTGTTTTTATCTCTTAATTCAGTTTCTATATTAATTCGACTCAATAAATTCTTCCCTCTATATTGTATTTCTACTCCATCTTTAGTTTTTTTTTTTATCTATTCTTTCCTCTTATATACTCTTTCTTTCTTTATTTAGTATATTTCCTAGAATTCGTCCCTCCTTTGCTTTACACGTTCTATTACCTATTTTTATCTTTTTTTCCATTATTTAACTTCTTCCTGTCTTCACAAACTTCAGTTCTTTTTTATGTGATTTCTCTCTCCTTTAGCCTTTTCTCTTTAATATATTCTCTTTTTTCTTTATTTAAAGTTTTTCCTTTTTATTTATTTGCTTTTGAATTGCTTGTCTACCTTTATTTACTGTATTTTTTACTCTCTTTACATTTCTTCTCCCTCTCCTGACTTTTTACGTACAACCAATATTCTCTTGGTTTATCTTCTTTACTATTTCTTTCTCTAATATGTTCTTTTGTTTGTTCTTGTCAAACGATTATTTCTCATTAAAACGTCTCTATCTTAATTATTATTTTATCTCCCTTTTATCACCTTTATTCTCTTTTTGTTTTTTTTTCTTCATCTGCTGTTAATTCTGTCCCAATACATTCTTCTATCTATTATATGTTGAAAATTTCTTAAAAAAATGGAAAATGGCGTAAACATTTTTAAGACATATCAGATAATATTAGAATTTTTGTAGATAATTTTATATTCTAAAAAAATGACGCAAGAGATGCTAGAAAATTCTAAACAATTGTATAAACTTTAAAGAAAATAGATAAAGTTGAATACATACTTCAGGAAAAATTGGATGAACTGATAAAAGTAATGCTGGAAATTGCTAAAATTTGTAAATAGAGGTTTAGAAAAATGAGTATAAAGAAGAAAATATACAAAAGAAAATTTTAGAAATTGTATAAGTGATGCTCGCAATTAGGAAATTTCTCAAAAAACTGTTTCCAGCAGTCGAAACTGACCTTACTTTGTGTGACTTTCCCTTGTTTCCTTAACTCGAGAGACTTCTTCTTGAAAGAAAGAGAAGAATATTTAACACGGTTAAAGGAAATCTAAAAGAAACATTAAATGTTATTCCAAAAGAAGCGTTTTATAACTGTTTCCGGCAGTGGAAACATTATGCTACCTTTTATTATTCTGTAAATTCAAAGACCCTTCAAATTAAATGGAAGATTGGAGCTGATTCAAAATATTGAGGGAATTTTTATAGAAGTGTTTAAGAATATTAGAAAAGAAGCGTTTTAGAGTTGAAAAATCTGACCTTACTTCTTACAAGTTTTTCTTATTTAATTTAGGAAACAATTCAATGGAAGATTTCAAATGGCTAACAATATTATGAGAAATTTTAAAGAAGAGTTTAAGACTGGGAAATAAGAGTTTCAGAAAACTGCTTCTAGCATTAGAAAATTATTACCTTACTTTATGTGACGTTCACTTGTTTCATAACTCAAAAGACCTTTAAATGAAAGAATATTTGAGACGGTTCATAATAATGAAGAAAATTTTAAAGAACAGGAAATTATTGTAAAAGAAGCTTAACTCAAGGAACTTCCTGAAAAGAGAAATATTTAACACGCTTAAAGAAAATTTAAAAGAAGACTTGAAGGTAATCGCAAAATAAGAGTGTTAGAACTGTTTCCAACAGTGCAAAAAATCTCTTGCTACTTTCTATTATTCCCTAAACTCATAGACTCTTAAATAAAAGAAGATTTTAGACGCTTTAAAATGTGTCCTTGTAACTTTTCCTTTTCTCTTAACTCAAAAGACTCGTAATGAAATATCGGAGCTGAAATTTTATAGATGTGTTGCAAAAGAAGCGTTTCATGGTAGAAAAATCTGACCTTACTTCTTACGACTTTTCTTTGTTTTCTTAACTAGGAGACGCTTGAATGGAAGATTTGAGTTGGTTCACAATATTAAGGGAAATCATAAAGAAGAGTTGAAGGATTTTGCAAAACATGCCTTTAGAAGAACTGTTTCCGGCAATGGAAAATTCTTGCCTTACTTTTTATGAATTTCATTTGTTTCATAACTCAAAAAATCTTTGAGAGGCAGGATATTTGAGAGGGTTCACAATATTAAAAGAATTTCCAGCAGTGAAAAATTATCACCTTACTTTATGTGATTTTATCTTGTTTCCTTAATTAAAAATATTTAAGATGGTTTGCAATATTAAAGGAAATGTTAAAAATGAAGATTGTTACAAAAGAAGCGTTTTAGAACTAATTCCAGCAATGGAAGAATCTGATCATACCTTTTAAAAGGAAGAAGATTTAAAACGGTTATAATATTGAGGGAAATCCAAGAAAGACGTTTCTTTCAGGCAGTGGAAAAATCCTTCCTTCTTGGGACTTAATCATAAGGTTTTAGAGCATTACATAATTATTATGATAAAATCAATCTATCAAATATATTTATTATTTATTTAAATGTGCCATAAAAAGTTACATACAAATTGAAATTGTGTCCGGTTTTCGATATTAATTCTATTTAAAATGAATTTTTGAAGTTTTTTTTAGAAAACTCCAAAAATTGAGATTAAATTGCTATGCAATATTTATAAATAATAAAATTTTCAATAAATTATTCTAGACAAAAATAAAAATTTTGAAGATTTTTTTATAGAAAACTTTGACAAATACAAGAGTTACTAGAAAATTCTAAAAAATTCTATAAATTTTAATGAACATGGATTTGAATACCTATGAATTGAAATTATGAACTGAAACAAGAAATTCTGAAAAGTGCTAAAATTTTCTAACCCAATGTAAGAATAAAGGATGGAATATACCAGACAAAATTTCAGAAAATGTTAAAATTTACTCGTAATTAAGAAATTTCTTGAAAAATGAAAAATAATCTGATAACAAAATAAGATTACATAAAGCAAAAATTGGTGCAATATTCTCGAGACATTGAAGAAGTAGCTGAAAAATTCTGGACATATGTAAGAAAAAACTCCTGAAAAATTCTTGAGAAATTTTCAATAAAATTTACACAATTTTTTTTTTTATAAAACTCCAAGAAAATAAGATAAGAGATGCTACAAAAGAGAACAAATCAGATAAAATAGAATAAGAAAGACCGAAGGTCGATAGCCCAAACGGACGGACTAACCCTTATTTTAAATTAAAATGTATTCGTTCTAAATGTATTTTTGTTTGTCGAAATAAAGATGCTGTTCTCTCTCTAGAATAAGAAATGACAAATGTGATAGAATGAATAAATATATACAAGAGAAAATTCCTAGAATTGTAGAATTAATCGTGAAAATAATTCTTCCAATTGGGAAAATAGTTTGAAAAGATGGAAATTACTTAAAATATGAAATTGATCAAAAATTAAAAGAAGATAAAGTAAGATAAAGTGGAAATTTTCAAAAAATTGAAGAAGTGCTGGAGAATTCTAGAAATGTGTGAGAAAATTCTCGCAATTAGAAACAGAAATACCTGGAATTAAAAAAAAAATGCTAGAAAATACTAGAATTTTTGAAGAACAGCTTTTAGAGAGCTCCGATAAAACGAGAAAAGAGGTCCTAGAATTTTTTTCTAAGTCGATTGGAAGATTTTGGAAGAAATTTTCAATAAAATAAAAGACAATTTCTAGAAAACATCGACAATATGAAACAAGAGACGCTCGAAATTCTAAAATAATTCTACAAACTTTCGAAAGAATGGATAAAGTTAAATACCTACTTTAAGAAAAGCTGGAAAATGATAAAGAATGCCAGAATTTTAAAACAAACTGTTGGAATAAAATAGGTAATATGGGCAACAAAATTCTAGAAATTATAAAATAAATCCTTCAAAAATTTCGCAAATAAAAGGAGAATTTCTTGAATAATATGAAAATTTGTTGAAAAATGAAAAGAAACTAAAAATAGATTAAAATTAGGCGAAGAAAAAAAAATTCTAGAAATATTTAGTAAAAGCAATAGATGCTAGAAAATTCTACAAACCCAAAGAATGAATTATGTACCAAGATTAAGGAGAGTTAAATAAAATAAAACAAAAAATGGTGGAAAAATATGCTGGATTTAAAAAAAAAACTTTCTAAAGAAGTGTGAGAATAAGACAAAATATGCGAGAAAATTGCTAAATGGCTAGAAATAATTCTCTAATAAAATTCTCGTAATTTGAAGGAGATGTTTTTGAAATTGTGATAAGATAGAAATATCTTTAAAAACAACACTTAATAATAGAAACTAAACAGAAATACAAATAAACTAAACAGATTTACTACTGACAAAAATATAAACCCTAACAGAATTTCAAAATTTAAGCAAACTTACAGTCACATATTCATAATATTTTTGATAGTTGCAATGAAAATGTACAATTTGAATCATTTATGCAACAATATAATTTCTAGTAAACTCTGACATTATGACATAACTTAGTTTTTACTTAGTTTTAGTTTTTACTTTATATTTATGTACTATGACATGTCTAATATTGATATTCAATGAAAAGACGAATAAATTCTTATCTTATCTTAAGGGATACTAGAAATATCTAAAAAGATTCTACAAACTTTTAAAACATTGGATAAAGTTAAATACCTACTTTAAGTAAGTAAAATATTTTGATATTCTTAAAAATCTGATAATATGAAAAATTCTTAAAAACATGGAAAATAAGCTGATAACCAATCCCCCAAGAATAAACAACCCGCTAAATGAATGTCTCCACTTTACCTTATCATTTCCCTCTTTCCAAATTAACTTATTCCTTGTATATATACATCCCCATTCCCCAATCGATGATTCCATTTTTATTAAAGCATCCCTGTATGATAATGCCATAATTTTAGGTGATTTTAATTTGAACAAATCCAAATCCCGTCATTTGTCTTCATTCCTTTCTAATTCAAATTTCACACGCATTCCCACTCCACCCACATTCATCATGAACGACCTACAAGCCACCACCCCCGATGTATTACTCTGTACACAAAATATCCGTAACCTTATCCACTCCGTCAACCTAGTTCCCGATTTGTGTTCCGATCACCTTGCCATTCGTTTCCAAATAAAAATCCCTCTAGATCCTCCTCAACAAATCCCTAATTTATTTTACAACTTTAAAAAATGTAACATTGAGAAAGTTCAACAAGATATATCAGAATACATTACTGCCAACCCTACTATTAACGCCAACTCGATCACAGACTTCAATGAAATCCTCTCTTCTTCCATTATCCAAAATACACCTCAAATATCCAGACAATTTTATAAATATCCCCTCCCAAAATACATCCTACGACTCATTAAATTTAAAAGACAATTATACAGAGACATACAACTAACGGACACAACTGAACTTAGACAAAAGTTTAATAAACTTAACAAAGACATTAAAAGACTCATAACTGAATACAAGACGGACGTTTGGTTAAATACTTGTAACAAAATTAATGATTCAAAGGGAAAAAAATTCTGGACTGAAATTAACAAACTCAGTAAATACAAAAAGACAGATAACCTGCAAAGCATCTTCGACCCGTTAACTAACGAGACTATCACCGACTTGGACGTAATTGCACAAAAGTTTGCCGACAATTTTAATAAGACCTATACAATGTCACAAGACCCAAACTTTGACAGCTTACATTTTCGTAGAGTAAATGACTGGTACGTTAAATATTTCGAAAAAAATAACTGTTCAGAACCGACGGACATTTTTACAAACGACGAATACTTTGAGGTATTAAAGAAAGGGAAAAATACAGCGACAGGACATGACCATATTCACAGACACATCCTCAAATCCCTCCCACTTCATATACACGACTACATCCTAAGTAACATTAACTTCCTTTACAAAAAACAATATTTCCCAGAAGTGTGGAAAATGGGAATTGTTATTTGTATCCCCAAACGCGACCAACCCTCTTCCTTACTAACCAGCTATCGCCCCATTACACTCCTCCCTGTTATTGGAAAATTGTATGAATCCCTTCTTAAAAACAAAATCCTTTCTTTAATTTCTAACCACATCCCCAAATACCAATTTGGTTTCCTTCCCCGTCGATCAACTTCCCTCCCTCTAACTATCCTAACCTCCAACATTCAGACTGTCCACCTTGAAGGCAAAGCCTCTGCAACTTTATTTCTGGATGTCCAGAAAGCCTTTGACTCGGTATGGCATCAAGGCTTATTGTACAAATGTCACCTCCTAAACATCCCTCCTCACATCATTTATATAATCAAACAATTCCTTTGTAATAGATCCTTAAAAGTTAAAATCCACAACTCTTTCTCTTCTTCTTTTACCCCCGAACAAGGACTTCCCCAAGGCTCTCCCCTTTCACCTCTACTATACAATATTTTTAGCTTCGACATCTATAATCCTGATCCTCTCTACTTCAATCCCTCTAAATATCTCCTGCAATTTGCAGACGACACTGCCCTAATTTCCCATGCTCCCACGTTACCAAAAGCCCTTCAATTCCTCCAAGAGCTTATTGACTCCCTTCAGCATTGGTTTGCAAAATGGCGCATTAAAATTAATCCCCATAAATCACAGCTCCTTATTCCATACCACCGCACCCATAATTCCCCTTACAATGTTTCAATTTCCCAAACTATTATCCCCCCCTCAGCTTCCGTAAAGTACCTCGGAATAACCATAGATCCAAAAATCAATTTTAAAAAACACACTGCTACAACGAAAAACAAAATTACCACCAGGGCAAAACATTTTAGATGCTTAACGTATAAAAATAATGGTATTACTACTAAAACTGCAGTAAAAATATATAAAATGATTTGCCGCCCATTACTGGACTATGGTTGTGTCCTCTATTCCAATCCCACCAATCCAACCTCCCGTAATATTCAAGTTAGCGAGCGAGCATCCCTTCGTACCCTAACAAAACTCCGTCATCCTCTCAATCCTTTATATAATCCTTCTAATCAGCTCCTTTATGATACTACCTCAGTTATTCCCATCCAAGAACGCCTTCGATTCCTATCAGAAAAATTCTCCAAAAATCCTTCCAACTTTCACATATTATCCCTATACTGTATTCCTAGAAACCCAAATCTAACCCCTAAATTTAAAAACCCACATTCTACCATTTTTGACTTCATTTCATCATTTCATGCATCTACTCATTAAAGACTGACGCCATATGACTGTACAAATCAAGGCAGAAAGACCTCTGGTCGATAGCCATTTGACATATTAACATACTAACACCTCATCAATTATTTATTATTTAAATGTTAAATTTTATTGTACATATTTGTCAATAAAGATGTATATATATAAGCTGATAAAAAATTTAAATTATATAAAGCAAAAATAGTTTAAAAATTTCAAAACTGCTGAAAAATTCTAGAAAGTTGGAAGAAATTGCTCATAATTAGAAAACAAAATTCGTGGAAAATTTTCTATGAAATATAATACATGCTAAAAAAACTCTCTTGAAGAACTGTTTCCAGAAAACTCCGACAATATAAGACAAAAGATGCTAAAAAATTATGAAAATGTTCTACAAACTTCTAAAAGAATTTATCTAGTAAGATAATAATAGTTAAGAAAAGTCAGATAAATAGGTAATAAAGTTTTCGCAATTAGAACAAAACAAATCTAAAAAATTGTTAGAGAAATATATAATGTTGAAATATTCGAATTTTGGAAGATCATTTTCTAAAAAACCTCCGACAAAAGGAGACAAGAGAAAAAGAAAATTAAAATAATAACAACAAACTAAAAGAATGGATTAAGATAAGTAAGTAATTTAAAAAAAGATAAATAAAACAAGTCCGGAAATTAGGGATAATGCTAAAATTTTTAAATAGAACTTTCTAAAATGACAATATCCGAAAGAAAATTTCAGAAATTTTTGAATACTTGAAGAAAATTCTCACAGTCTCGCAATTTGAAGGAGGAATTCTGATAAAAGGTAAATTCATTAATAAATGAAGAATAACTCAAAAACTAAATGAAATGCTAAAAAATTTTAAGAAATATGTAAGAAAATTGTCCCAATTAGAAAGAGAAATTCTTTTAAAATTTTTGCAATTTGAAAAAGAACTTTCTGAAAAATTATTGAAGAAATTTTCGATAAAATATAACAAGTATTCTAAAAATTAACAGAATTTTTCAGTTCCTAAAAATCTCTGCCAAAATGAGACAAGATATGCTACAACATTTTAAAAAATTCTACAAACTTCCGATAGAATATATCAATCTATTCAATTCAATTCATTATAAATAAATTGTATAAAAATCTAAGACAATTCTCGTAATTAGGAAGAGAAATTCCTTGAAGATTTGGATAAAATATGTCATGATAAAAAAACACTTTTGAAATATAGTTTCCAGCAATCTCCGATAATATGAGACAAAAGATTCTAGCATTTTTTCTGAAAAAGTTCTACAAACTTACAAAAAAATGATATAATAAAATAATGATAGTTAAGAACAGTCAGATAAATAAGTAATAAAGTTTTCGCAATTAGTACAAAAAAATTATTAGAGAAATATATGATGCTGAAAATATTCGAATTTTGGAAAATTATTTTCAAAAAAGCTCCGACAAAATAAGACAAGAGATGCTAGAAAATTTAAAAATACAATCATCTAAAAGAATAGATTAAGATATTTACCTAATTTAAAAAAAGTTAAATAAAACATGACAGGAAATTATGGATAATTCTAAAATTGTTAAAAGAAATTTCTAAAAAAAATTGTGACAATATCAGAAAGAAAATTTAAGAAATTATAGAAATAATACTTGAAGAAAATTCTCACAATTTTGCAATTTGAAGGAGGAATTCCTGAAAAACTGATATGATGGAAATTTCGTTAATACATGAAAAATAATTCATAAAAGTTAAAATTAGATCAAGCAAAAAAGGGTGCATAATTCTCAAAACATAAATGAAATGCTAAAAAAATTAAGAATAATGTAAGAAAATTCTTCCAATTAGAAAGAGAAGTTCTTTTAAAATTTTTGCAATTAGAAAAAGACATTTCTAAAAAATTATTGAAACATTTTCGATAAATATAGCAAGATTTTCTAAAAAAATAATCTAGTTTTGAAGAACAGTTCCTAAAAATCTCTGCCAAAATGAGACAACGTGTGCTAAAATTCTCTGCAAAAATGAGGCAAAATGTACTAGAAAATTCTAAAAAAAACTACAAACTCCCGATAGAATGTATCAATCTAAAAATCTATTTCAAGAAAAGTTGAATTAAATAGATGAAAAATGCTAAGATTTTTAAGTAAAAGTTTGTACAAAATTTGATAAAAAAAGAACTAATATACGAGAGAAAATTTCAGAAATTACAAAATTGATCCTCCATAAAAAATTTTGCTTCACGAGGAAAGATTCTTCAAATAATGATAAGAAGAAAATTTTCTTAAAAATGAAAAAAAAATCATAAAAGTTATAATTAGGTAAAGTAAAATTGGGTGCAAAATTTTCAAAAAAATGGAAGAAGCGTTTGAAAATTCTATAAAAATCTAAAACAATTCTGGTAATTAGGAAGAGAAATTCCTTGGAGATTTGGAAGAAAATTTTCCATAAAATATAAGTCATGCTAAAAAAGAACACTTTTGAAATATAGTTTCTAGAAATCTCCGATGATATGAGACAAAAAATTCTAGCATTTTTTCTGAAAAAGTTCTACAAACTTACAAAAGAATTGATATAACAAAATAATGATAGTTAAGAACAGTCAGATAAATAAGTAATAAAGCTTTCGCAATTAGAACAAAAAAATCTAAATTTTTTTTGGAAAAATATATAATGCTGAAAATGAATTTTTGAAGATCATTCCCTACAAAAACTCAAAAACAAAGTAAAAGAATGGATTAAGATAAATACCCAGTTTAAAAATAAAAGTTAAATTAAACAAATGAAGAAATTATGGATAATGCTTAAATTTTTAAATAGAAAAATTGTGACGATATTATTTCAATAAATAATACTTGAAGACAATTCTCTTAATCTCGCACTTTCAAGGAAGAATTGATGTAAATTCCGTTAATAAATTAAAAAGAATTCATAAAAGTTAAAATTAGATAATGCAAAAATAGGGCGCAAAATTCTCAAAAAGGAATATGTAAGAAAATTCTCCCAATTAGAAGGAGAAATTCCTTAAACATTTTTTCCATTAGATAAAGATATTTTTGAAAAATTTATTGAAAAATTTTTCGATAAAATATAGATTTTCTACAAAATAATAGAGTTTTGAAGAACAGTTCCTAAAAATCTCTGCTAAAATGAGGCAAGATGTGCTAAAAGATTCTAAAAGAATTCTACAAACTTCAGATAGAATGCATCAATCTAAAAATCTATTTCAAGAAAAGTATTAAATTTACTTAAAAATTAATAATGTATACAATAAACAAAAAGTGCTGGGAAATTTTAGAAATACTTAAGAAAATTCTCTTAATATGAAGGAGATTTTTTTAAATAAAATAAAATTTAGTAAGACATGCTAGAATATATTTTAATTTTTGAAAAACATGTTTTAGAAAATTCCGTTAAACAATAAACAAAGCCAAACTGTGCTAGAAATTCAATTCTATAAAATGAAAGAATGAATATATGTTGTAAATTTACTTAAGAAAGATTAAAATAAAATACAGAAACAAGTTTTATATTGGATTTCTAAAAAAAGGGAAATACATGACGAAATAAATGAAAGAACAATTCAGACACTGGAGATGAATGCTCAAAATAATCTTAAGATAAAATATAGCAAGATTTTCTAAAAAAAATAATAGAGTTTTGAAACACAGTTCCTAAAAATCTCTGCCAAAATGAGGTGTGATAAAAGATTCTACAAATTTCCGATAGAATGTATCAATCTAAAAATCTATTTCAAGAAAAGTTGAATTAAATAGATGAAAAATGCTAGAATTTTCAAGTAAAAGTAAAAATGTGGCAAAAAAGAAGTAATATACAAGAGAAAATTTCAGAAATTACAAAATTCCTCCTTCAGGAGAAAATAATTTTCTAAATAATGATAAGAATGAAATTTCTTTAAGAAAATCATAAATGTTATAATTAGATAAAGAAAAATGAATGCAAAATTTTTCGAAAAATAGAAACAGCGCCTGAAAATTCTATAGAATCTAAAGAAAATTCTCGCAATTAAGGAGAGAAATTCCAAGGAAATTTTGTAAGAAAATTTCAATAAAATATAAGATAGGGTAAAAAATAATAGAATTTCTAGAAAATTCCGACAAAATGAGATAAAAGGCGCTAAAATTTCTAACAAAAAATTATTACTTTTTTTTTGAAATTAATTAAAATATAAAGTTAAATACCTACTCTAAAATCGTCAGATAAAATGGAATGAAAAATGTTAGGATTCTTAAGTTGAAGTTTGTACAAAATGTGAGAATAACTATTAACAAAAGCAAATTCTAGAAATTGCGAATATTGTAGAATTAAACCTCTAAAAAAATAAGTGAAGAAATTGTTGAAATTCTTTAAAAATTGTATTAAATTCACGAAACATTAAAGAAGTTCTGAATAATTTTAAAACTATATGAGAAAAATATTCTAATTAGGGATTGAAATTCATTGAAAATGAATGAAGAAATTTTTGATATATTAAATTAAAACTAGCTAGAAAATATTCCAATTAATGAAGAATAATTTCCATAAAATGAATATTTTCCAACCTACATTCTTAATGAAAACAATATTTAATCGGTTTATTTGGATTAATACTCTTGTTATAAAAACAGAATACAATGAGATTATTAATCCAAAAACACCTATTGAACAGTTTCTAAAAGAATTCGACAAAATCAAGTTAAAAAAATATCTACAAACTTTCGAGAGAATGGATTAGTTGTAGACTTTATTTTAGGAAAAATCTTGATAATATAAAAGAATAAATGCTGGAAAATATGAGAATTTAAAATTGAAATTCTTGGAAATAGAAATCGAAATTTCTAACAAATTCTTTAAGAAATTTTAGATAAAATATAAGATATTCTGAGACAAGAGATGTCGTTTTTTATAATCACTAAACTTTTGGTCACGCATTACAAGTAGGTTTAAAAAAAAACGTGTTGAAAAATATGAAATATAAATGAAAATTAATAATAATTATTATTATTTCATTTAAAGGTAACAGTAGCAATAAACATAATTATTTTAAAGAACTAGTTTCTTAGAAAGTACTATAATAACTATGATTGAGATATGTTGATATAATGGTGGATGCGCCGGGAAACTAAAATATATGAACACAATTATATAAATTTTGATGGCATAAGTCGGTTTAAAAAAACACGGGTTGAAAAATATGAAATATAAATGAAAATTAATAATAATTATTATTATATCATTTACAGGTAACATTAGCAATAAACATAATTATTTTAAAGAACTCGTTTCTTAGAAAGTACTATAATAACTATGATTGAGATATGTTGATATAATGGTGGATGCGCCGGGAAACTAAAATATATGAACACAATTATATAAATTTTGATGGCATATAATTAATATTTAATTGTTTTTAATATTTCATTTTATAACATCAATAAAATATCTTTTGAATATTTAATTTACTTCACTCGTCCTACACACCTCATAACTCTTTTTTTTTACGAAACCGCTGCCATACATTAATGTTTAAAGCGCGCATAAAACTTGGTCCCAAAAATATATTAGGGTAAATCCGCGTTCAGTCGGATTATCGTGACATTTTATACGGTTAATTTAATATAATGTTCGCAATATATTCCACATAAATTATTCATATGTGTATTGACGTTCACTAGCTTTGTATTATATTGTCATGCGATTCAATACAATTTGTGCTAATATTGCGGCGAGTGTGAATATTAATGAAAATTTATAAAAAATAAAACAATGTTTCATTCATTTATTATATTGTTATGTAGTAAAATCAATTATTAAAAATAAAATAATAATAATAACTTTATTTACGGGATTCATCCTATGTACATTAGAAAAATAAAATTATTATTATAAATCGAATGTTAGTACCTTATTATCAAGTATTGTAACGTAATTATTTCTTACTAAACACTAAATTAAAGCACTTTTAGTAGTCAAAACACAGTGAGTGCATTAGTTTAGTATTTATCATGAATTAACGGTTTGATGATTAAATAAAATCCGTTAATTAAAGATTAGAGTGCTTTTCAAGAAATTTTTACGAAATTATTAATAATATATACCGAAGAAAATCGTATTTATTATATATACAAATGGGCAGTATAATAAACTCGAATAAATTTGCTTATTTTTTACAAGTAAATAGAGGCCATATATTAGTGATTTAAATTTATAAGTTATACTTCTTTTTTTCGTTTTTTTTAGATATTACATCTATTTGTATTCATACATGTAAAATTCAATTTTCGCATCATCGCTCAAGTGTATTTACGCGGAGGAATTTTTCTCGACAGCCGCCGACGATGCATCCATCCTTGATTTTTGCACATCGCAACCGAGCGATGCATTCCGGTTGTCAGGAGTGACCTACTTCAAACTTGAAAACGCAATTTCCTTAACAAGCGTTAATCGACGCCGGTTTTTCCCCTCGTTTCTGCGCCGTCATAATCTGGGTAAAACTATAATCTCTTATCAATTACCGCAAAAGATAAAAAACGAGGGATACTAATGAATAAACGATAAAAAAATAATTAATGGCTTTGGATATTTTTATAACGTCTTCTATTTCGAGCGTGATAAGCGAGACGAAAGCGGAAGAGCACAAAATTACATGTCTCTCCCTTTGCTAAGGGATACATAAATTGAGGAAGCAAGTAACTTCAAAGTATGAATACCAATATCTAACGTATATTTTCAATTTGTTACTATATATATATAGTATGTATTTATATTATAATAACGTACCTTCAATTTTTGTACTTTGCCCTTGAGCGAAGAATGCGTGCCTATGTGCTGGAATAACGAGGGCTTATAATGTATCCACATTTTCGCTTTGTCCCGTTTGTAAAAGTCCTGGAAAAAGAAAAACACACGGTCAGAACGGAATAAATGGGATTGTTAAATATTTCCATAGTCGTTCGTGGTGTTTTAAATTAGGCCGCCATATTTAAGCTCGTAACCGGACGGCAACAAAAGGGAACGCGAGATCGTAATACGTTCTAATTAACCCGAACAGACCGGATGGAAAATCTAAACAAACAACAGACGCGAAAAAAAAAACACATATAATAAAAACGCTGACCTACCTTATTTTTCTCTGTATTGCATATCTTTGTGTATATCAGATCGTCCAGCAGCCAGTCCACCGGCTTATCGTTGTAGAACATCTGGAAGAATTGTATCAGCCATGGAAGCTCGGCGCTTTTAAACATTTTCCCTTAAAATTACACAAAACAATTAGGTTACAAATAATTGGATATTCATGAAAATAATATTGTTTATTTGAAAATGATTCATCAGTTTTTTCAGATTTATAAAAAAATTGGACTTTTTAAAACACTTTTTCTTACTATATTTGAAAAGTTTTAAGCTAATCATATCTACACAAATATTTTATTTATTATATACTAAAAATAAACTGCATATTCTACTTTAGAAAAACTAGTTTGGTGGATGCGCCAGGAAAGGGTATACTTTATAAGAATAAAATACAGTTCTATACAATCATTATAATAATGCAAATGCATAAATGGCGGATGCGCCGGGCTGAACATTGAATCATCGATTTTTACTTCCGCAAAGGTCGCATATTATTAGTTACACTAAACAGTAACCTTGAAACCACCCTAAAATCAATATAATATTCACAAAGGTTTCGCAATTACCAATTCAATTAACTTTTTATCAGATAAAAGATACAAATTGAATTTGTAATTAATGATAACAATTGATTGATGAGTTATATATAATACTATTAATTACAAGAGAATTTATAAACAAAGAATATGTCAAAGAGCTCTCCGATTCACAACTCAGTATTAAAGCAAGATAATTGGCTAGCAAATCCTTATAATAATGAAGATAATAGGGATCTACGTAAGATATGTTCGCTATATAATATTAATCACTCGAATATTAAAGTACTAACTATTCTGGATCCCTTATTGTTATGAGCACTTCTCATTCTTATTGCTGCAATGACTTTTTGACCGATTTTCGAGGCGTGAATGAAATACTTCTCGAGAATAAGCAATATGTAGATGTTAGATTGTGTTCAGAAAGACTATTAAAACTATTAAATGTCGTAGGCTGATTTTTTCATCCTCCAACTCATATTTTGAATAATTTTTAAGTAGCATCCAATTATTTTCCTCAAAGGAACACCATTCTAAATATTAAAATCTTTAATTGATGTTATGCATGTAGGAGAAGTATATATTCAAATTTTAGAATTTGCAAAATGATTCAAGGTTTGACTGGTGAGAAACAATCACAAAACTCTGAGCCTAAACCAGATTGAATTGAAAAACTTTGTTATTTCCTTCCTTCACATGGTACTCGAAGTGCACATCTGATATATAAAAATAAAAGTTAAGGAAAGAAGCAACAAAGTGTTTTAATTCAATACTGATAACTTGGCACAACTCAAATCAAACCAGATGCTCCTAAAAAGTAAGAGTTTATCAGCACCTATTCATCAGCCAGTGCTGTGCTCGTTTCCTCCACTTAGACTAAAGACAAAAAAGCATGCAAACAACTACCAGACCTATTTTTATCTTCAAACCTAAGCTTTTATGAAGAATTTCTACCGCCAAAAGAGCAACCAATTAGACCATCAAAGAATTGCAAGCTTCTTGTCGAGGCGGAAAGAATATCTGTCATGGTGACATAAATGGCCAAAAAGTCTCCCCTAAAAAGGGGACAAAAAAGTAAATACAAATATATAAAGAAAAATACAGATGTCCAAGAGGGTATTTGCACCCTCAGCACCATGAACAAAAACAAGGGTTGGAGTGGAAGAACGTCACAGCTGCATGAACTGTTATATATTTGTGTATATTCATATATATTTTTTGGAAAGGAAGACTAATGAACAACAACAACAACAATGTTTAGCAAAATATACACCTAAAAATGTAAACGAAAATCATCGAACCATGTAACTTTAAATAAGAGTATAAAATCAAGGCCAATTATACAACTACCTAAATAAATTCGATACTTGGTTTGCTACATTCTTGATGGAACCAAATTTTCATATTGGGAGAAGTAATACACTTGTTATGTTCCATTTGTTAACAACAACAACAAATGGAACATAACAAGTGTATTACTTCTCCCAATATGACTACCTAAATATTATCACATTGAATATAAAAAATATGATAAGCAAGTTACAAGTGAATATAAAGAAATTTAGAAAAAAATCTGTGGCGTAGACACAAACTCCACCAATATCAACATCGACACTTGTTCCTCAAATGACCAAATTAAAGTCTGCTCCATCACAACCAACATTTGACATCCAACTTTAAAAGTAGATTATGACTTAAGTGCCCATAGTAACTGCCTCAATCTGAATCACATAGCATACAACAGTTTCTGCAAATGAACACATTTGACGTTGTCTAATCCAGACAGTCCAGTTTCAGAAGATTATCTTGTTCAAGTGGTGTCAATCAAGATAAAAGTAAATAAGCATGATATGAAGACAAAAACAGAATCTGATCCTGAACCAGAACAACAAGTCAAGAATGAGAAATATTTATATAAAAGGTGTTGAAATAAAACAATTGTTCAAAAAAATGAAAAAATGCAAATCACAAATTTTTTGTTGGCCTAGACTAAGAAGAGTCATGGTTTTGATACGGTTGGCAGGTATCACATTGTACTCCTGCTACGTTCCTTCAATATGGAGATAACTAGCTACGACGAGTGGCCGAAGAAACTCTTGGGTTGCACAGGGTTTGCAAATATTATGGAAGTGGTTGGAGCAAAAATAATTTCACTGCGGTAAAATCAGGTTAAACTGAAAGAAAAAAATAGCTTTCTTCACTAATAGTGCACCATGAAGTATATCTATTAGATGACAGTATAGAAAGTATGATATTATGTAGAACCCATCACTCACAATTTATTTAATCGAGACATCATCTGCCATTTTTTATAAATATTAATAACTTAAGATTGACACGAAGAGTTGTGGTGGTCACTAAACCATCACTTTCAACGTAGAAATTAGAAAACCAAATAAAAAAAAACATTTTTACTTCTCGCAAAAAAAAACGAGTTTTGAATTGCACAGATTTATTGTTGAGACAATTGTTGCAGTGTAACATGAAATCAAACATGTTTCATTTTATAATGTCAGGTTAGGTTTGGCATGAAAAGTACTTGTCAACTTTGCTTTGTATCGACTGCTATATATTAATTGTCACCTGTCAACTGTCATCTATCAATTGTTACTTGTCAAATGTGTTTCTTAATTGGTCAACCTGATTAATTAACTATCATTTGTCAACAACATTTGTTGCCCATCGTTTTTGTCATATGATAAGTGTCATTTGTCAACAATCATTTGTTAATTGTTACTTGTAAACTCTATTTTTATTTGACTACTACAATAAAAAAAAACTTTTACTTGTAAGCTGAGAATTATTTTTTGTCAACTACATTTGCCACATAGTTACTGCTATCACAACTTTCATGTGTCAATTCCTACTTGGTTATTGTATCTGTTTTCTTCTCGATTATAATGTGACGTTACTTTTTATCAATTTTACTTATCAACTGTAATTTGCCAATTATTAGCCTTCAACTGAAATTGCCACATGATAAGTGTCACGTATCAATTGTAACCTGAAACTGGTTTGTTGTCAACAGCATTTATTAACTGGCGATTGTATGTGGTAACTGTCAGTTGCTAATTGTCATCTGTCTATTTAAAATGTGAAGTATATTTGTTACATATCGACTGGCACATGTTAATTGTCATTAGTCAACTGTCAGTAATCGACTGCCATTTGTTAATTGATACAACTGTATCAACTTACTTGAAAAACTATCCGTCAATTGCAACTTGTTAACTACAATTGTGACCTATCACTAGTCAAATGTCATCTGTCAATTCTTACTTTTATTATATTTGCCAAGTGTCAATTGTTATATGGCTGCATGTATCATCAGATTGTCCAAATATACCACTTGATGATGCGCCAACCACCTCCGCTGTTGTCGAACCACCAATAATTTCCCCAATTACCGAGTCACCCGTAATGAAAGTCCAGGTGCCCACTTCTAAACCAAAAAACGTCATGCCGAACCTGTCATTCGTGGGATTGCTGAAAATTTAGATATTCAAGTTGCTCATCGTCGCACATTCTACCACATTAATAACTGTGCGCCTTACACTACTGTCGATGACATCCGGAAGTTTTGCAGAGTAACTTGGGAGTGAGTGATGTTACATGTAAACCGCTCACAAAACATGATGTATATTTATCTTTTAAAGTTGGTGTTGTTACAACTGATTCCGACAGCATATCTGCTGAAAAATGGTCGAAAGGTGTGTCAATATGTGTTTTTATCAATCGACGACGTAAAGAAAAAACAACTAGGTGAAGTAACGATAATGCAAATGAACGGTCTACTTTTTTACCTCAAGCGAGTACCAATTCTGCTCAAGTGATTTAACGTCTGGTGGCAGTACTTAACCCTCATCATCATCTCTAACTACTGTGCAAGCGCCTAAGGATCTCTCTAACTTGACCTTGCAGTTATACTACCAAAACGTACGTGGACTGCGTTACAAATTATTCTTATTAAATACTGTTGTTCCTTTGACCGATCATGCTGTTTTTATTTTTAGTGAGACGTGGCTGACGAATTCTATTTCTAATTCTGAATTAGATTTTAAAGAGATTAATATTTATCGATGTGATCGTATTGCTACATCCAACTCGCGAGGTGGAGGAGTTCTTATTGCAGTATCAAACAGATATTCTTCATACAAAATATACAGTCATAACTCTCTTTATGAAGAACTGTATGTCTGTATTTACGTGGCTAGTAGTAAAATTATCCTCGGGGCTGTTTATATACCTACTAAATCAGACTACTCAATTTATCAAAGTCATTGTGAATACGTAGAATCATTGTCATTATCAAATTCTAATACATTACACATGTTTGGTGACTATAACTTGCCCTCTGCTACTTGGATCAATGACGAATATGGTGTTCGAACGGTATTTGTTTGTCCTAAAGTAACGCTGCTATCAAATACGTTTGGCTTTATTAATTCACACCAATGTAATACAGTACGCAATACTAATAGTGTTATTCTAGATTTAGTTTTTGCACCATCTAATTTTTCAGCTTTATTACATCTCTCAGAATCGATGTCTCCAATTTTACCATGTGATGCACACCACCCTCCCTTAGATTTAACCTTGGAGTTTGTAAATCCCTTTGTGAACGTATGGCTCGATAATGAAGAACTAGCTTACGGATTACACATCCTTTAATGATGCCTTCCTTAATATAAGTTGGGATGCTATTTTCGAAGGTTGTAACATCGTTTTTACTCCACAATATTTAATAATTTAGACCTTTATATACCGAAAATAAGTACGACCCATAAGAAAACCTACACTTTTCCAAAATGGTTTAGTAGGGAACTAAAATAACTAGTATTTTTAAAGAAAAAACTCCACAAAGCTTATAAGTTATCTCGATGTCCTTCGGGTTATTCGAAATTCAGTAGAATTCGTGATACATGCAAAACACTAGCTAATGACTGTTATTTAAACCACATCCAATCGGTTAAATGTTCCATCAAAAATAATCCAAAAGCTTTTTGGGGCTCACGTCATCAAATACCGACGACTTTTATTCATGGAAATTCATTGATCACTGGCACGAAAGACATACCGAACAACTTTGCTCAATTTTTTGGATCTGTTTACCGTCCATCGAATAACACAGGCCAGGCCTCTATTAATCGTAATCATTTATTTGATAACTCTCATATAAATTAAACACTCCGCCTGCCTTAAAAATATCGGATGTATTGAGTGTCATTAAAAGCCAATAACTCTCAAGGCCCAGACGGTTTACCTGCTTCCCTTCTTAAGAACTGTGCATTTGCACAGGAATTTTTCCCGATTACTTGAAGAGTGCTTTTATAACACCAATACACAAATCTGCTTATCAGTGGTGCCCACGATTTTTGAAAAAATGCTTAGCATATATCTAACGATAAAGTTACAATCTTTAATTTCAAAGTGCCAACATGGTTTTAGAACTGGCAAATCGACATCAACTAATCTAAATAAATTTAGGTTGATCTATTTAGGTTGATCAACCTAAATTCATTTCTTGTTTCAAATTTATCATAATATAGTCACTTACAAATTAATTAACGTACATTCAATTATTTTTAGTTCATTTTACAGAAATAAATACGTCCAAACTAGTGTTGCTTTGATAGCCTTGCTATTTTGTAACACGCAAATTACTTTTGTATCATTCAATGTCTGTCGAAGTTTTAGCTAGAGAAGTAGTTGTTTCAAAAGTGGTTTGTACTTGTAGTCTTAATAAGACTCGTTTGTTATAGATTTTACGAAATATATTCGTGTTTTTTCTAATTATTAGTTAATTTTCTACAATGTAAAGGACTTATATATTTTTATGGTTAAATAAATACTATCTACTATCTATCTACATCACTAGTATCAATCATCGTGAAAGAAATCGTGTTTCGCATTGCAAAGACGACTTTTTGAAAGATTAATAGCTGAGAATTTTCTTTCGGAGTAACGTTGTAAATAGTTCTTGGTTAAATAGTGAATAGATATCCTGTAGGGACCATTTAGTTTTCCGATGATGTGACAGTTTGTATACTCTTATATATAATTTTATTTTTAGAGATTCAAACGACACAGATAAATTGGAAAATTCTGCATTATTTTTGACACCGCGAAAGATGTTTTATTAGTTTGTAAATTATGCCGGTAGAACTAAGGAAAACGTTTCACTAATGATTCATGAATGTTAAATTTTTCTAGGACGTTTGTGACAATCTATGCATCGAGATTAAACTGCTGCTTCTTAGAATTGCCTTCTTCAGAAATTTCATACAATATTGTATTGTGAGATCTCTCTGTTATTTCCCTATTCCAGAAAATGCTTTTGACCAGAATCATGTCAATCCAGAGGAAGAAATCCAAGTTAAGGATAAAGTAAATGAGCACCATGAATATAAATATGAAGCCTGTTAATCTACATAGGGTTAAATCAAATATGTTCTTGTCCAATTCAAATAGTCGTGTTCTAAAAAATGATCTCGACCAGTATCGTGTCAGTCTAGAGGAGGTAAATCAAATTACTACAGTTAACATAAATGGACAAGAAAAAAGTTAGATATTGTCTTGTTGTATAAAATATAAGACATTCGTTATAGTTTGAATTAATAAAGATAATTCAAGTATACTAAGAAAGGGGAAGTGGTAACTTAAGTGAGAGAAGTTGCCAATCACTTTTACAACGTCTGGTAGCTTAGAAAAATATATCGTTTTTGGAACATTAGCTGGAATTACATTGTTCTTCTGATATTCTTCCCTCGATAAAGGTATGACCAGTTAAAATGATCGGGCTGCAAAGGGTTGGACAATACCATGGAAGTAGTTGAATGCAAAATAATTCCACGGGGCTGAAACCAAGTTTGACACTGCAGAAAAAAACTTTTTTTAATTAGAAGGTTAATTAACCTTCTAATTAACATACCAATGTTTACCACGGGCTCGGTGAGAATTTAATTAATCATAAAACTTCTTTAAGTAATGATTCACCATGCCAGTTTAGGAAGAACTTTTTATGCAGAATACTTATTCATAATACAGACATCATCTGCCGCTTTATTTATAAATAATAAAAACTCAAGGTTGGCACCAAATTTGTGGTGTTTGTTTAACCATTAATTTCAAAGTAGACATAATAAACACTTTTCTGTTTTACTTCTTACGATAAAAACGATTGGCCAAGAAAACTGACAAGGTGCATATGGTAATGATAGTTGTTAGAGGTGACATCAATGCAGATTCATTTTACTGGTGAAAAACCAGGTTGGATGTTAGAGATTATAAAAAAAAACCTTCCGAAATTGGTTGCGCTTCTTGAAACAGTTCAGAAAGAAGAATAGATTAAATGAAAACGTAGAATTAGCACGGATGAATTCTGGTAGAGGAAAAGATGAGTAAGAATATATGCAGCAATTATAGAAGAGAGTTTAATGTTACAAAAAAACAAAGTTCAAGATTTTAGGAGAAGCAGAGAAGTAAAGTGGTACGAGTTGAGAAAGGATGTAGATCAGATAGAGTAGATTGGTTGATTGAGTTACATGAAGATCAAATTAATTTGACGAATAAAGTTTTATTTGAATTACCAAATGTACATTTCGGACACAAAGTGATCATTATCAATGGATTAGCACTAAATAGAAAACAAAAATTTTAAACTATATATTATAAAACAAGGCGTTATGGATGAAATTCAAGATAAAAACGTAAATTAAGAGGTGAGCCGAAGGAATGAGGGTGGTGATACAAACTAGGTAAATGGGGGGAAACACGGAATTATGGTGTTGCAATTAAATCTAACAGTGTATTAAAGTAGATTTAAATGAAAATTCAATAATTTGTTTTCATGTTTTTTCATTTAAATGACTTCCATCATATATAACCGATAATTTTATGATTGTTCATGACCGGTTTTTAGAAAATGATTAGCCACTGCATATTTTTCATAATTTAGGTGTTTGGCTTGTGCTATGTGTTCTTTGTTATTGTTAATTTATTGCTAATCTATTTGATACATTTGATAATTTAAATAAAATGTTATTAGTGTTTTATTCGTCAAATTTAGTTAGAGTAGAACTTACAAAATCGTAACAAAGATAGCAAAACCTCATCTCTAATATGGTGGCACAAGAACCGGGGAGTAGTAAAGCAATCATTAATGTCCTTCTTTAACGGTCCTAGAAGAGAATTTTCCAGGAATACATAAGCTTAGTCAAAACGAGCTTATTTCTTATGAAAAGGTTACCAAAGCGTTGAAAGGTTTATAATGTTCGAATTTTTTAAACATACAAGTCTCTAACTCGATTTCTAAAGGCAATTAATTATAGTTCTTGATGATCATAGTTGTACCATTATAGCTACTAACACGACCATTCATGTTTTTTTATAAGACCCAAAAAACTTCGAAAAAGCTCCACCTTAAAGAAAGTGTATTCCTTTTTATTTTGACCATATGGCTTTTATTTCAGCTAACTTCTAGATAATACTTCAATGCACCTTCACTTTATGCACGTATATCAAAACTACTGAACCTTTGGGCACCAAAGAAAGCAATGGTCTTGAAGAATTTTCTAGGATCACGAAAATCGTTCTTTAAATCTTTCTTAAGGAAGACATATTTTTAGTTTTTATTTACCATAGAGGTGCCATCTATCGTCTAAGAGTTGAACCCTGTACGAGTGGATAACGACAGACAAATCATTTGTCGGTAATTATCCACTCAAACACAGAATAGAATATATACCGATTTATCTATTAGAGGCAAAAGGAAAGATATTAAAGAGACATTTAAATGAATAATAGGGAACTTCTAAGTATCCTGTCTGACAGTTTGGTTTGAGAAGTAATAGATCCACAACAGGCTTTTGTTTCCATAAAATAGATTTAAAAAAACACATTAGTAGTAATAGCAATTTTAATATTTAGATGTTAGGACGTTCAAAGCTATGACAGAAAAGGTAATATTTAATGTATGATCTATATAGACTGACAGTGCCCAGCAGCTTTTTAATTAATGATGATGACTCTATTAACTAATTAGGTATCCTACTATCTCAAGCTTAGCGACAGAGGTACTAGCGTTTGACTAGTTGCTACAGATGAAATTGAGGGTGCACACTGCGGTAAGAGCGAGCGAGAGCAGGAACGTTGCAACGAGGATATAAAGTGAGGCGATTATTACAGAGTACAAACCCATAGTTTAATCCCGAGAAAAGACATGGACAGATGAATTACTTTCTATGCCAGTTCCTTTCTAGGCACGATGAGTTCAAGAAACCCATTCAACAAATTGGCAAACGTAATGAAACTAATCGAGTGCATGGCTTAAGATTAAGAGGAAGAAAGAAGGCTCACTGCTATCCTTGATATTCTTGGAAGAGGCGAAATGATAGGCAGTTTTATACTTTGTAGAGCTCATCTATGAAATTAAAGAGATTTAGGAGGTAATGTCTCCATTTTGAATAAATATGTGCTTACAATTTTGTAGATAGGTAGGTTTGGCGTATTGTAGGGTGCTTCGACGGATTTGGTCATTTGCGGAACAACAAATAAAACGAGAATAATGTTAAATAAATAAATACAGATACAAGCAATTAAACATCAACAAAACCCAACCATTGACATTAAGAGTATAAACATGTAAAAGGTGTTTATAGTATCACAGACTACGAACAAAAAATTTATTAAAAGAACACAAATAATTTTCTAATAGAGTCCTCGTTATCTTCTAGAATATCCGTCAGATTTCCTTTAACCTCAGAAAGCTGTCTTGAGTCCCCAAAAAGGACATATTCCACTACAAAATGATGCACGTTGGTCGCAATTCCATGTCAGAGATTGGGGATACGCCCCTGCGAAAGAAATGATCGTACGTCATACGATAGTGTCCAATCCTAGAATCGTGTTAGAAACACCTCCTCATGGCGGATGCTTCTAGACGAGGAATCCCAGGTAGCAAGAGTATTTTTAATTAGCTTGAATATATGTAGTTTACCTCAAATAAGAAACAATTACTTACAGGAATACGAGGACTTATCATAGAAGATTCGTCAACAATCTCCGAATGTTTCTACAAAAGACATAAACTTTTGCTGGAAGAAGGTGGAGTTTGTATATGACTTCGGGTAAGAGGACTATAATAATTCACACGTGGTCGTGGGAAAGACTTATAGGGAAATCAAGGGTATTATGGAGACTAAAATAAGTTTGTTCTAAAATGTTCCGCAATCTAATTCCCAAGGGTTTAGTACAGTGCTATCTAAAAACATACAAATCAGAGTATTGTGATGACAAGACACAATAATCATGTGTGTGATGATTTCGTTTTTCGTCTACCTCCTATAACTCAAAGGTAACTCACCCGATTCAGCAAACATACTAATGATTGGACTGGTTCTTAATGCACCTATGGCTAAACGAATCTCAGTATCATGAAGGGTGTTGGTCCGAAAGTACGACTCTCTACCCGAACTGTAAACAGCCGTAGTCAACATAAGATCTTATAAGAGCACGATATAATCTAAGCATTGCTAAGCAGTCCACTCCCCATGCACTACATAATAAAACTTTGAGGGCATTTATTGACCACACACATTTTCCTCTTAAGTAGGAGAAGTGGTCTCTTCAAGATCAAGTCAAATGCGAGTTCAAGGTATTTGACCGTGGGAACGACCAATATTGGAGAGCTGACGACGGAAAGCTCGGGAGCTGTAGTAATACCTCCAAGGAGTTGGAAGTAGACACACTTTGTTTTACACCAGTTATTAGACACCCATTACTAAGCATACATTTGAGTATTTTGTTAATGGCGAGATGTAGTTGCTTTCCAGCTACAAATAGAGTTTTTGACTAGCCCGAAACCCGATTATTGCAACGTGAAATACATCGAGAAAAAAGCCTTGAGCGACACCATTCTGAGCCAACGCATACCTGGAAGTAACGCGCTGATAAAAAAAAATTCAAGAAAAAAACCCAAATGTCCACGAATGCCCCAATTATGTAACATTCTTAGAATTCCGTTCGTCATGTGTTATCATAGGCATCAAAGAATGTCAATGTCAAAGAAGACCGAAACCAAATGTTGCCTGGTGATGAAAGGATTCTGGATAGCGGTCTCCAAAGATACGAGATGATCAATTGTTAAATGATCCCGACGAAAAACACATTGCGCACTGGAAATCAGACTTTCGACCAAAACCACAAAAAACACATCAGCCTACGATTGACCGTTCGTTCAAGCACTTTACATAAACAGCTCATCAATGCGATGGGCCTATAGTTTGATGGGTCATTCCCGTTTTTACCAAATTTAAGAATTGAAATGCTAATTGACGTTTTGGCTACATAGAAAATATAGCCACAAAAATTAAAGTTGTATCTAGATTAAACGCATCCTTGGACTGCACACGACTCGTCCTAGCAGTAAGCCTAAATTCTTCTTAAAAAACCTTCGTAATCTACATTATACTGCAAAAATTTAATATATATTTTTTTAATACAACTTATTCTTTTATTCTATAAATACAATTTTATTACCTTCAACGTAATTAAAGTAATTAAACGACGTAGGTATTTTTTTATCGCCAAATGAAACACATAAACTGTATTGATAAACCGAACCGATCCATCAACTAATGAAAACCCTCAGAAAACCCTCACATAGGACCGTGAAATAAGTATTTGTGCGAAATACAAAATACGACGCACGCAACCCAAAGGATTTATCAGTAATTAGTGGCAGAGAAAAAAACACCACCCCTCTCGATCGGCCAGAATGATGAAGAAAAACAACATTCGGTAATATATCATTTCGGAAAACTTACCGATAAATCCCAGTTGACAGAAATCCAGAACGAACCAGGGCTCCTTATTGGCGGTCTTTTCCAGCGCGAACTTTTTCATCTCGGTAATGAAATAGGGTTTGGCCAGTATATCGTCCTCCAGCTGCACGTAGAACGTTCCCTTCGGCTGGCAGTAGGACATGAGGAAGGCGAAGTCGAGATTCTGCTTGGAGCGCCAACGCACCCGTTCCTGGGAGTCGCCCAGTGTCCTCCGCAGCTTGTCCATGTCGGGATAGTACGCCGCAGATGGCGCCACCACCTCTATTAATCCCGACTCGACTTGACTGGGAAACCTTTCGCCCGAAAATCATAACTGCATTAGAGAACTCGCCGCGATAAACTTCCGACGTCGCGTCAAAACTTACCAAAAGTTATCCATCGTATAATTAACTTTAAATATTCATCATGTTTTAATAACATTGTTTTCTGATATGAAATTTTTTTCTAATTATATTTCTCAAAACATTTGAATTTTCTTATTAAATATTTTTCTTAACTGAAGTTGAATGACAATATTATACTCACCTTAATTCGATTTCCTTAGCAATTTGAAGTACATATTCCAAGTCGCTCTGAAACAAAACAAAAATATATTATAAAAAATCTAAAAGTAAAATAATCAACATTTTTTTAATAAAAAATGTTTCATCCTCTATTTTACATACAAAACATATTTTAGTATTAAATTTTGTTGTAACCCCATTTAATTGTATTATTTGGATGTAATATTGTCTGATTAAAGATTATTTATTGTGTTTAAATTATTTATGCCCTTAAAAATAAATTCTGCAATATTTATTTGCTTAAAATAAGAGAATTTTAATATTACTCCTTGTTTGAAGGGTTGCAGTAAAAGCAATCCGACTAGTGCGACATCTATTTATTTAATTAATTACTCACTTAACCCGAGGTGAAAGGTTCTCGAACTAAATTTACCAACTGTTTTTTTTAGTTCTAATCAATATGTATGTGTTTTTAAGTTTTGTCAAAATTATATTAATAATAAGCACTAGAGCTTAAATAAAAACAGTGCAGAAATGAATTTAACCGCGTTTTTATTATTAGTTGAACGACATCTATTGGTAGTATTATGTTCTAAAAATAATAACATATAATTGTAGAAGTTATATAAGCCAAAGGTAATTAACAACAAATAACATAAATTAAAGCGTTTTAAAATTAATTGTCATAACTAATAAATAATTAATTTAATTGTATAAACATTAAAATATTTTTATCAGTATATTATTTACACGTGTTTCTATTTTTCACTTTATTACATTCATTGTTGTTTAATATTTATCATGTTCAAAAATGACGAAATACCAGAGCGTGCATTGTATGAGTCGAAATGGGCACTAAATTAAGAGGAATCGTGACAAAATCAGTAATACAATCACATTTGAATGCCGCGGATGCGTCCAAATCTCACTCTGCATTTGAATGCTTAGTTAATATGACTATGGCTGCGAATTGGGTTGCATAAATTTGAAATAAATTACACGTGCCGCTCAAAGAGAATTAAGTAGGACGTTCTTGCTAATGATAGAGGAATTAAATGAATGAGATAAATTAGGCGATATTATGTATGGATAGGCAAGTTAAAATCACTAAAATTTGCAAAGAAAATACTATTGTATAATTAACAATTATGCGCTCTCTCTCACTCTATAATTATTATTTTGAATATTATTTTATTTCCAAAATTAAATGAATTTTATCAAGGATGCTCGAATGTAAAGTAAATATTACACTTCTAATGATTACTAGATTATCAATCAAAAGTAAAACATTCAAAGATGAAAGAAAGCAGATGATATTTCATCTATGACACATGAGATAGGATAGATGATTTATGACAGATGATAGATCATAGAATAGATGGCAGATGACAATTGATTTTTTTAGAGGTTTTTCACCTCTAATTTGTCACGCATGAAAAAAAAATGCAAATTAATAGATTACAGATGACAGCTAGAAGAATTCAGAAAACGGATAGTAGTTGATAGATGACAGATGACAAATGCCAGCTAGAAGATAATAAATAAGAATTAAGAGACATACGATAGGCGACAAATATCGAAGAAGAATGAAAATTGATATATTACAGATGGCAACTAAAAGAACACATAAAATAAATGAAAGTTGATAGATGGCAGATAGCAAATAATAAATAATAGATATCAGATGTCAAATATTAGGTGTTAATCCGGAAAGGACATTACAATTGATAAACTACAGATAACAGCAAGAGGTGACAGATAACAGATGATATTTGATAAATGATAGATGGTAATAAGCGATCGAAGTTGGCAATACAATTGAAAGGTTTATATATGGAAAATGACAGATGATAGATGACAGGATAGATGGTAGATAACAGATAAAAGGGAACAATGTCATAAAAGATGCAAATTGATAAATGACATATGACAGCTAGGAAAATAAAAATAAAATATCATCCACTTTTTTGTCGTTCTTTAGCTTTAGTTAGTTAGTTAACAGATAATATTTGACAGATGATAGATGACATATGTCAGAAAACAGATGACATTTGATAGATGACAGATAATAGATGATAAATAATAGATAACATATGGCAGATAATAAGTGACAAAAGCCGGAAAAGATATTACTATTGATATATTGATGATGATGATGGTAGCTAGAAAATTACAGAGAAAACGGATAATGTTAGATAGATGATAGATGGCAGATAACAAATGCTAGATAATAATTAGCGAAATCAAAAAAAAAGACATTACAATTAATAGATTGATATTTGGCAAATAACAGATGATAGATCACAGGATAGATCACAGAAAATTAAGGACAAACTCCCGAAAAGATATTATAATTGCTAGACCTTAGAAAACGGCTGAAAAGGACAAAAGAAAAATTATAACATTTGGTCGATTGCAGACGACAAATAAATAACAGATAGCACATAAGTGATAGAAGCTATAAAATACATTACAATTGATATAATACACATGGCAAATGATATTTGATAGATGATAGATGGTAGATGATAAATAATTGATAATATATGGCAGATATTAAGTTTATACGCAACAGATGAAAATAAGAGATAGGGGATAGCAGATAACAGATGGCAGAAGACGGACAATACATTACTATTGATATATTATAGGTGGTAGCTAAAAATGACAGAAAACATGATATTTATTAGAATAGAAGGCAGATGAAAAATAACTGATAACAAAAGTCAGATTATCAACGACAAATGGTGGATTACATGACAGATGGTAGATGACAGATAATAGGTAACATATGGCAGATAATAAGCCAGAAAAGATATTACACTTGACAAATTGATATATGACAGATGACAATTATTTGAAGATAAATAAGTGATAACAGAGGGGAAATAATAAGTGATAGATTATTATATTATTATAGATATTTGTAATATATCAATTGTAATGTCGTTTCTTCCATCTATCACTTATTATCTCCCCTCTGTTATCTCTTATTTATCTTCAAATTACAGATGATGAATAACAGATAACAGATAGATAGAAAAAACGACATTACAATGGATATATTACAGATGCCAGCTAGAAGATAGATGATAGATGGCAGGTGATAAATATCAGATAACAGAAAGTAAGTGAGGAAAGCGAAAAAATAAATTACAATTAATATATTGATATATTGCTGTGGATATAATGACAGAAGATAGATAACAGAATAGATGGGAGATAACAGATAAAAAGAGACGTAAAAGACACGAAAAAAGACAAAAAACCCATTATCCGTTTTTGTCTCTTTTTATTTTTAATTAGACGATAGTTAACGGATGATATTTGACAGATGATAGATGGCATATAATAGCAGATGATAGATAATAAGTGACAGAATATGTTAAAAAGCAGATGATAGAGGAAAGGAAATAAGTGGCGAAAGCCGAAAAAGACATTACAATGAATAGATTGATTAATGACAAATGATATATGATAGATAACAGGATAGATGGTAGATAACAGATAAAAGAAAACAATAGCGTTAAAGAAACACGAATTGATAGATTACAGATGACAGCTAAAAATATGAAAATGCGTTTTTTTGTCTCTTTATATCTTTAGGTAGATGACAGTTAACGGATCATATTTGATGCTCATAAGGACCTTACAATTGATAGAATGATATATTGCAAATGACAGATGATAGGTAAAAGGATAGATAATAGATGACAGAAAAGTAGGAACACACTTCAGAAAAGATATGATAATTAAAAGACCATAGATTACAGCTGAAAAAGACAAAGAAAAATAGTAATAGCAGACAAATAATAAATACCAGCTAGCAGATAACTAATACTAGCAGTAAAATACAATACCATTGATTTATTACAGATGACAAATGATATTTGATAAATAATAGATAACATATGGTAGATAATAAGTAACATAAGTCGGAAAAGATATTGCAATTGATATATTAAAGATTCTAGCTAGAAGATTACAAAGAAAACGGATGATATTAGATAGATGATAGATGGCAGATGATAAATGACAGGTAAAAGATGAAATATAATAAGTGGCGAAAGCCGAAAAAGACATAACAATTAATAGATTGATATATATATATATATATATATATATATATATATATATATTGGATTGATGAGGCTGTTACTTGGTGAAATTCCATTATGTAAGTTATTTAATACCTATCACCTGTAGATTGGTATATGGCAAATGACAGATGATAGATAACAAGATATATGGTAGACAATAGATAAAAGGAGATAATGATGAAAAAAACACGAATTGACAACTAAAAAATAACATTATCCGCTTTATTGTCTCTTTTTATCTTTAGTTAGATGACAGTTAACGGATGATATTTGACAGATGGTAGATGGCATATGCCAAAAACAGATAACAAATAGCATATAATAGTAAATAGAAGTCGACATGGACATTACAATTGATAGATTGATATATGCAAAATGACTGACGGATGATAGATAACAGGATAGATGATAGACGATAGATGAAAATTGGGGATAAACTCCGGAAAAGATATATTAATTGATAGATAGATTAAAGCTGAAAAAAATAAAAGAAAAAATATCATAGTTGATGATCGCAGATGACAAATAACAAATAGTATATAGTGATACGTGATAGAAGCATACATTGCAATTGATATATACAGATGACAAATGATATTTGATAAATGACAGATGGCAGATGATTAATAATATATGATACATGGCAGATAATAAATGACAAAAGAAGGAAAAGTTATTACAGTTGATATATTGAAGATGCCAGTAGATGGTCGATGGTATATGAAAAATAACAGATAACAGATGGCAGATAATAAATAACAAAAGTCAAAAGGGATATTATATAACAAGATAGGCTGTAAATGACAGATAAAGGGGATAATGACGTAAGAGACATGGCTTGAAAGATTACATATAATGGCAAAAAAAAGAAAAAACACCGATGGCAGTTGATAGATGAAAAATAACAGATAGCAGATAGAAGATAACAGATGACGGAAGTCGGAAATTTATATTTTATATGACTACTAAAAATGACAAAAAAGGATGCTACTTGATAGATGGCAGATGATAAATAAAAGATAACAAATGGCAGATAATAAGTGACAAAAACCGAAATTGATAGATTAATATATTGAAAATGACAAATGATAGATAATAGGATAGATGATAGATAACATGAGAGCAAAATAAATACAGAAATTTGATGATATTTGATAGATGACAGATGTGAAATGAAGGATAGTTAAGAAAGTTGTAAAAAAAAATAGTCATTGAATTGTTCGCGTTTTTCTTAGTGGAACTTTGTTATAAATATAAACTTTTTATAAGATAAAACACGTTTGTTTTTAAGTTACACTGATTTATTGTTAAAAACACCGCAACAATTGTTTCGCCATACAGTGGCTTAATCGGGCAGATCAACAAGGACAAATTTAGTCCACTTATAATTAAAAAGACTTTCTGGTGTAAAATAAAGTTTAATTGAATTCACTGATTTTCCTCTTTAATTGTAATTATATTTATTATAAATATGATTTATTTTCCAGAGATTAGTCATTATTTAAAATAACGTATAAACATTAAATAGAAAAATGATAGATCTTGCATAACCTATAACAGATGGTAGATGATAAATGACAGATGGTAGAAGATGGATGATAGATGATATATGATAGATGGCAAATAATAAATGACAGATGGCAGATAATAGGTCATAAAAGACGAAGAGCCAGTATTATTGTATGCCAATAGAGGTTTTCTTATAGATAACAGAGGATATGTAACAGATGATATATAATATAATACAAGATAAATGTCAGATAACAAATTGAAGATAATATTATAAAGTACACCGTTGATTGTTGTAAATTAAAATTATGTTATATTAAATATTGGCTCATCAGGGTAGAACAAAAGTACGCCAGTTCAAATAATTAATGTAAGCCAATAATACGCTATATCAAATAATAGTTTATTGATATAGGCCAAGAATATGCTACAAGAGTTTATTTTGATTAGTAAAGTCTACGCTTGCTTAATGTACAGTTAGATAGTATGCCAAAATAAACATTAGTTTCTTTGAGGTAGGTCAACAATACGATATATAAAACATTTGTTTTTATGTAAAAGAGGTATTGTTATATTGTTTCAAAATTCATTTATTTTAATTTTAGAACAATATAACAATATTAAATTCTAGAAAATTATATATGTCTCGAAAAGAAAATTTTAATATTCGAGGAATATTGTAAGAATTTAAGGAAGAAATTATTGAAAACTTTGGAAAAGATTATTCCTTTTTCTAGTCCAAGCACATGATTCTGCTGATAATCCTTTATGCTAATATTAATCATTGCCCTGCCGCTCACGATGTGATGCAAATATTCGAGGGCGCACGTAGTCCGGATATAATAATTGCAACCGCATTGCAATGGGTTCCGGAAGTTGGGGTCTTAGTTATTATAGCAGCTGACCTCTGTGCTAAAACTCCACAGACCGCAAAAAATATTAACTGTTGGTTGCATAGAGGACTTAAAGTTTGAGGTTGCCAACAAAGGAAAATTACCTCAGATATAGAGTTAATTTTGACTTTGTAGTATAGACCAGCCTATGACGAAACGCAAGTTATCACCACACCAGAGCTGACAGACAGTGTATAACACAAGTTATCATTGCTGAGATTCCAAGATGCAGCGGTACCGATTAAAGCAAGCCATATAAGAACTACAAATAGGCGACAATGAAGTCTGCGCCTGTAATAAGAAGTCCAGAAGTTTTCTTTGCAAACTTAACATGTGGCAACATAAACTCTGTGTTAACATTCGGGAACTACCTTAATCAGGTAGCTAGAAAAACCAAAAGAAGTGACGGACATAACCAACAAGGCAGAGCGTTGGTTGCGGAATGAAATATTGAATAGTAGGTGTAAGAGCCATATAACTTAATGCCAACGATCAGCAGGACAGACATTGTTCAACTCAGCTAGCTGAACCATGCTCATCTCATTGATGAGTTAATGGACGCAGAGGTCTGGCCTTTCTGGATTATACGTTGTAAATACGACGGCCTTTGAAAGGGACAGTGCAACATCCACGCTGATATCGCCTTTTCTGGTCTAGACTAATGAACGCCTTAATGATACGCATGGAATCAGCTTGCGAGGATACAATCTTGACGAGTTGACCAAGCAAAGGGAAATATTCCTATTGATCGTGTAAGACTGTGGTAACAGCTTAGGCAAACTAACAATACTGACAGACAGAAGGTGACCAAGACAAGAAGGCGCTATGTAAAAAGTGACTAAGTTACTGCCGGTACGATGTCTGCGATGAAGTGAAACGCAAAGCAATTATCAATAACTCTAACTACAGTAGGAACTAGAGGAGAAAACGAATGTCCATAACACCAAAATACCAAAAGTAAGAGAAATATTACTATCACATTGACAGCAACGATGGGAAAATGAAAGCAAAGGTGCGTTGATGAAGACACTCATTCTACACCTAAAGCCATGGATGGAAAGGAAACACGCGGACAGGTAAAATGGCCGGACATTTATCTACTTGAAGATATTTGAGAAAATACAGTTGATTGGGTTAAGTGGTAGAGTAGCTCCAATGGCTAAACTTCGCCCAATTTTGTAAGCAAAGAAAGGCGTTTATTATTATTATTATCAATGTAGACCAAGTCGATGTTATTTTAATAGTTCATACGTGAGTATATTAAAGGTGTGTTATGTTATTGAAACTTAAACAATACTTTACTTATGTAGTTAATTAGTTATTACTGATGTGTTGATAAGATTACGCTATCTTAAAAAATTAGTGTAAAAATCCATTTAACCTACACATATTAACTTCTCGCGCCATTTAAAAACCGCATGGTGATAATAGTTGAATATTTTAAAAACTTTACGATTTGACGCATAATTAATTATATCCGCACATTAATGATTTTTCTCGATGACCTTTTATATTCCATTTATATATGAAGAGCTTATATAGTACCAGACGTTTTCTGCTGAAGATGACCTAGTATATAAGGTCGAAACTAGTACAGGAATAAAATTAGATAAAAATTGGAAGTACCTTTTCTTAATCATCTTAAAAAATATTTTATTTAAATGAGTTAAGAGTAGGGTTTCACAAACGCTAGATTAAATAACGGTATATTGGAGTAAGTGAAGAGTACGTTAAGTTAGTGCACATTTATTTAAAGTAGGTCAATGGTAGCTACATTATATAAGATTTTATTGAGTTGGGTCAAGAATAAGCTACATAAAACAAGTTTTCATTGGGATTTGTAAAATATACCCCATGCTAATGTATATTTAATTGATGCAGAGACTGTGAAGCTAGATTTATTGAGGTATATTAAATTAAAAGTACGTTACCTTTAATTTAATAGTTTATTCAAGTAGGTTAAACTATGATATACTGAAATAGGTAATATACTACCAAAAATAATTTGTTTATTTAGTTCAATAATGAAATGCTAGATCAAATGTCCGTTCTTTTTAAATATTAGTATGCTATGTTCTATAACATTTAATTAACATACGTCAGTAGAAGCTACCTTAAACGATGATTTTGGGATAGATTTAGAGTAAACCATGTTATTGGAGATTCAATTAAGGTAGGTCAATAACATCTATCTATCAGGTTATTGAGGTAGGTCAAGAACACATTACATAAAACCAAGGATATTGATTAGTGTAAAACAAACGATATTTTGGGCTAGTTGATTGCGATGGGTGCTCTAGTGGGTGCTTTTTTGAGTTTGATCGTGATTACGCTACGATATCGTCAATAATGATTTATTGGTGTGTGTTAAGAGTTCTCTAGATAACTGATTCCTTATACAGTTAGTAATGCAGGTAGATCAAGAAACGCTAGTCTAATCCAATGCAATAATGTTCATTATTGTAGGTCAGGAGCACGCTACCTTAAACTATGGAATATTGAGGTAGGGCAAAATATGCTACCACAAACAATTTATTAATTGATGTAGATTAAGTGTATGCTATGTTAATACATAATTTATTGCTGTAGATCATATTAAATAATGGTTTATATATACTACAATGCATAATGATTTATTGAGGCACGTCAAAAATACGGTACATAAAACATAAGCTTATTGCGATTGGTAAAGAGTACGCTATCTTAATGAGCATTTGATTTAAGTAGATTCAGTGGGCACTACTTCGAAATAGGTTGTAAGAATTCTATGATATTTCAAATAAATGATTCATTGACGAATACTTAAGAGTACGTTTTATTGGATACAATACGCTAAAGTACATTAATGTCTACAGTTTAAAACGTACTACACTAAACGCTGATTTATTGATGTTGATCAAAAGTACCATAAGTTAATGAACATTTATTGATGTAGTACAAGAGATCGCTAGTAATGGCTTCTTATTATGGCAAATCAATTACAAGTAAAACTTTTCAATACTTTATTGAGATAGGTATAGAGTAAGACACAATTTATTGGTGTAGGTCAGGAATACGTTACTTTACAGCAAAGCACACTATCATGTGCGTATTTTATTTTCTACCACCTCCACATAAATTTTAGCGCATATAATCAAGTGAAACTGCTGGATATTGACAACATTCTCCCAATTACAGGTGATGCGGAACCTTGACCTGGAAGAGGCCATCCAGGCCTCCTTGCATAATGACGAGTGGAACAGTATCCCGGGCAACCCACACCAAACTAGCAACTTCTCCGAGGACATACAGGCCCTAAAGGCCATCATTTTCGGCATGGACGACAAAATTAATAAACTGGTTTAGCAAGAAAAACTAGGCGAGGAGTCCGTCACTTTAAGACTCCAGGATATCTTAGGCCCGACAATAACACCGTCATCTGTAGCAAAAAACTAGAATCATGCTAGAGGTCCCTAAGGTGTCTTGCCGAGAATATTACGGGATATTAGGGACAAGGTGTTGGCAAGCGCTCACTTCAGAGCAGTTACGGTGACCCATCGAGTCCGAGAAGGCAGTATGCGGCTGTAGAAGTCATCAAAGACATCTTGGCTGGTGTCAGAGGAGTCGACAGAACAAGGGTGATCGGAAACAGTAGAGCGGTCAATGCTGAAGTTTCTGAAGGACAATACTAGCCCCGAAGATATTCTGGGAACCATCGGGAAGGTGATCGGGGGCTCCTTAGAGATCAAAGTTCCCAATGGGGATGGGTTGAATTCCCTGCGAATTCGTTAAGAGACAGCTAAGACCTCCGCAATGTCAGCGTTATGCCTAAGAATAGGCATCACGAAGGCATCCCCCCTAATAGAGGATTTTACTTGAATTTGGCAGATGAAATAAGGACATTTCCCAATCACCAAGAGACACCCCGTCAGTGATGTTAAAGGTGCTTTAAGAGGACATCCAACTCCAAATATTCGAGTTGTTTGTATAACTCTTGTCTGCGTGTAAAATTGCAAGATTAGTGCTCCTGCCTAAAGCAGGAAGGACCCTACCAAACCCTTCGGATTACTAGACTTCGAGGATAAAATGCTGAAGGCACTAATAAAGAACGGGCTTCACCGATAGGCAATTTTTTTTGTATGAGGGCGATGGTGGATGCCATCAGGGAAGTCCAGAGGCTGGCCGACGAAACCAATTCAGGACCCCTTCGAGGACGTCGTCACATTTATCACATTTAACTCATTACCCTGGGCTACCATTTTGGAGGTCCTAGTCAGGCTAATCATTGTGGACGCAAGGAAGACTAAAGAAGTAATTGTCACCAGAGGGGTCGCTCAAGGCTCCACCCTGGGGCCGTCCCTTTGGAACCTCATGTGTGATGGGCTCCTGCCTCTAGAGCTGCCGGTTGGTACGAACATTATCCTCGCGACGCACGCTGTAAATACTTGGATGGCGGAAAACGGGCTTCGATCGCCGCGTAGAAGATGGTCGCTGCTGTCTGGAGGCCAACCCGGCTTACAGCTCTCACGTATTACTAGCGTTGAGGGAGGCCATAAAAGCAGGGGCTAACATAACAGGGAACCTAGCGAACACTGTGGGTCCTACCGCGGTTAAAAGGAGGCTGCTAATGGGTGCAGCTCAGCAGAAGCTACTATTTGTGGGACAACTGCTTGATTTCACGGTGTAACGTGGACAGGTTGAGAAGAGCGATGAGGCCTGGCAATATCAAAATTGGCAGAGCGTATAGGACCATCTCAATAGTTGTCGCGGAAGTTCTGGCTTCAGTCTCGCCCATGGATCTGATCCTCAGAGCGAGAGAGCGAAAACTCACCGCATGCAGAAGTGGGGAATTCCCAAACTTGTGGCTCGCAAGAGGTCATGAGAGGATGCAGTAATACCGGAAAACCAGTCTGATGATAGACAGCTAAATGAATTGTATGGCAGCCGTTGAGTTCTCCGCATATGTCCTTATCATAAAAGACACAATGAATTAGATACAAGATCGAAGAGATTCCGGGTAAAGTATTGCCACCAGTTTCACTAGTATCCCGTTTCATAGGGACCATTTTTGGTCGCTTGCGTCTAATACGCCCCGAAAAAAAGTACTATTGATGAACTGAAACTATAATATAACCACTTACACCATTACAATAATAATTATTTGCAGATAAAATATTTGCAATACTCTCTATTTACCGTTTCCGTTTACACTTTTATCTTTTTTTTTTCCTGTTAAAAATTCAATTTATTCGTTTCGAACGGTCGGCTGCATACGGGCAATAACGCCTGTGTAACACAGATAGGGCTGTTGTCCCCTCCCCGGCCAGTATATACGGAAAGGCCGTATTTGTTACCGAACAGTGGCGCAGAGTGAATGGGGCCGTATTTCATGAAGTGTGAAGACCCAAACTAGAATTAAAATGGAACTGTTATGAAAGTTCGTGATAGTATTGTCCGCCGAACAATCAACAGCACATTGTCGGCCATTTCACCAGAAACGAAGAATGTACAACCGTAAAACATCGCGGCAGGCTCGTGTCGAAATAAAATGGCGTATTAAAACTGTACATTTCACGGCGGCGATTTATCGCTATTGACGAGGCGATAAACCGCGGGGGGGGAATTGTTTCATCGCGTATCCGTGAATGGGGATTACACGAATTTCCAAACGTCCTCTCCCACCCCCAAAAAGAGTCGCACAATCGAGTTAATATTCATTGAAGTGGGTAGCAATTGTAACGGCCGGCGGACTATTAGCAAGGGTCGTTTCGCCTCCGATGGAATTTCATATATTCATTACGGTCGAATGATCTGCGCCCACGTGTAATCACTCCATTATTATGATTAATGTCGCCACCGCCGCCGCCCTGGTGGCCCCGGGTTGGGCGCCTATTGTTCCCCCGATGGTAAAAATTAAATAATTAAAGTTTGCAGTAATTAACAGGAAAAAAAAACACGTTGGGTGGAGTTAATACTAAATGATTAAATTCATTATTACGATAATAACATTAATTGTGAATTAATCAAACCAAATGTTTATCAATTATTTTCCTATTATTTGAGAATGTTTCACGAAGAATGACAAAGTGACAAAATTATTCAAGAAATAACATTAATTGTCTCAGAAACTCCGTTTGATTGTCTTCAACTGCTTTACTCTGTTGAGACTAAAAAGTTTGAAACTGGTTAACAGGACAATAATTTAAATTGAATATAATGGGATTAATTATTAAGTCGGAGTTAATATTTAAAAGGGGCTTGTATGAAATGAATTAACATCGGTAAGAAATACCGCTAGTAATTATAAACTTTTTAATGATACCGCAGTAAACTTGGCGTAAGTGGTTTTTTTTTCACAGACTTATATTAACGTAGATGGTCTAATTAGAAGGATGCCTGAAGTGCCCGTTAGGCGCAAATGAAGGAGTCGACAATTATCAATAGCGCCGCCACATGTACTCACCGCCCACACACACACACAAACATAAACATAAATGAATTACCACTCCAGTTAAAAATTACGCTTTGAGAGTGGAGAAAGAATGTAAGGACGAAAAATTGATATCGCGGCGCTGCTTAAATATTCAATATTCAGCAACAAAGGTCAATTTGCTTTTGTAATGAAACAGTGGCTAATTTGTCTTCTTTGATGTCTGCGAATTATTCGCGTTTGAAATGACGGGCGAAGATTTTATAAAGGAATATTTACTCGGAGATAATAATTATTATGAAGTGGAATTATTAGAATTATAATAACATAATACGTAACTTTTTATTAATTGATGTGGAGGCCTTAATTAAGACAGCGGATTCAGTGAATTTATATGTGTAAAGAGTTTATTCAAAAAGTTTTATGGTATTTATTAAAGATGGGCGCTATTATAAATAAATTGTTTAAACAAGGTTAAAAATTGGTGCTAGGAATGTTCGTTTTGGAATCTCTTATGGTTAAGATACGTAGGTTAGAATTCTGCGTCAATAAAACAAGACTAAATGAAAAATTAAAGAATCGGTAAACACTGTGCTAGAATAGTGATGAACCGAGAACGTTTTGATAAAGTCAGTAAAACTACACTAGATGAAAAATCAATGCTTTTAACTTAAAGAATCGGTTAACAGTGTATAAAAATAGTGATCAACCGAGCACGTTTTGATCATATCAATTATTCAGGTGTTTAAAGATGAACTAGGAGCTGGAAAAACGCTTAAGCCTTAATACTCGCTTGGTTAACGGTCAAAATTTGACCACCTGAAGAACTCCTAGGGGAAGAATAAGTGAATAATCCGAGATGGATAATAGACGAAATGTTTGACACTAATATTCAACTTATTGGTGGTGAAATAATGTAAATTATGACGTAAATGTGGATTACAGGAGTTATCAAAGTGCAGATGTGGTGGATTATTTAATGTTAACAAGAAAAACAAAGCTAATAAAGAATCCACAATAATGTCGAGGCCTCTTGACAAATTGCAATAGCGTTTAGTTAGTTGGGTTAGTTCTTACCAAACCGTAGGAAGAATCAATGTGGTAACATAACAAGATAAACGAAGAGTTGTTCATTTCAACCACCTCTTGATGAAGGAATCGAAGGAATCGAAAACAATGCTTTACGTTGTGATGTGGTGGAACAAAACGATGAAAAAGGATTTTAGGAATTCATAGCTCAACACTCCTATGAGGAAAGTCTAAAGGAGTAACTCGAGAAGAACAACAAAATCTTAGCAAACGATGTAGCATAATTTTAAATATATAATATCTAGAGAATATGCTGCCAGACTTCTAGGTTAAAAGATTAAAGTATACTTAGGGTAGGTGTTGGCTAGTATTCTACGCTCAAGAAAACTTTCAGATTATTATCTAAAGCATTGTTTATGATACTTTTAAATGTATATGTAACTCTAACTTGTATTATTCATCTAATAATTCTTTTCACGTAACACAATTAGTAAACCAACAGAAATTATTAAATGTTGTTCAAAATATTTTTACATAATAAATTAAGGAAATCTTTTTCTTATTACATATACAAAATACATATATAATAACAAAAAGTTACTTCTCACGTATTAACTATAGTTTGGAGGGTTGCATAATGGAAAATTTCAAAAATTATCTTTCTGTAAATATAATTGTTTCAAAATACTAGAATTAGGTTTTAGATAAAATAAGACAAGATATGCTGGAAACATCGAAGAGGATTTTATGGAAATAAATGAAATTCTATAATGTAAAAACATTGAATTATTGTTTCCTTGTCAATAGCAGGCATGGACTAGTTTGACTTATATTGTATCTCATCAGAGGAGTTTTATCATGGAATTTTATGACTGCAGGTATCCTTAAAATAATTTCTACCATTAATCAACAACGCTTTAAACAAATGATATATCTTCCTTAAAATTATATACCAGCTTAAGTTCTGATAAATCGAAATAAAATAAGAAATGGGGAAAAATTGTTAAGATATAAGAACAATTTTAAAAACTTCTTAAGAATTAAGTAGGAAATAAAGGAAACCATAGAGAAAACTACAGACAATCTTTAAAGAAAGGTTTGAAGAATTTAATTAAACGTAATTATTATTTAATGAATTGATGAGGCTGTCACTTGTTGAAATTCCATAATATATAAGGTATAATATAATTTACTTATGTATTTTTTATAGAAATCATTTATTTATATACATCAATATAACAAGACCAGATAAGAAGATTGGAAAGAATTGAGAAGTATTGAAACACTGTAAGAACACAGAATGGAATGAACGATTGAAGAAAGTGATTGAAAAATTAAGGAGATCCAGAAGGCCAACGAAAGTAATTTAATCTTTAAAGTACCGATGAAATGAATGGAGACAAATTGTTCTCAATGTATTAGTTGAAACTTCTTGTGACAAACTCTTTAATAGATAAGTACTCTTATTATTTTCTGTTAAAGTCTCATTACTGTGATTAAGCCATAGTAGATATCGGTCTATGGAAAATCTCAGAAATGTAATGAAGTCATCGTTACCCATATCAACATCACTTTTTAAAGTAAAAAAACATATGTTGAGTCTTAGCTGCATTTAATTCAAGGCGATTACTGTTGAACCATTTATTCGCCGTTTGGAGAGCTTCCTCGTTTAGTCCCACTGCTTATTTGTGGTTATTTGCTGAACTAATCAGTGTGGTATCATCAGCAAACAGTACCACCTTATTGTTCTTCATAAATTCAACAAAATCATTGATATATACAATGAATAGTAGAGGACATAAGGTTAAGCCTTGCGGTACCCCATGACTTATCGGTAATTGGCTCGAATTGAAGTATACACTTTGTTGTCTGTTAAAAAAAAACAGAAAAGAAAAGACCTCATCAGTCTGCAACTGGCTAAATGGAAATTATAAGTATAGAGTTTTCTAATTAATTATCTCCTTGGATAGGTCGACAAATGTGGCCATTGAATAGCTACAATTTTCAAAATTATTGATGATGCTATTAATAAAATCAAGGGCTTTGACGAATAAAGCACTAATAACCTTTCTTTGCAATTTTATTTGATTTACCAAATGTACATTTCGGACACAAAGTGACCATTATCAATGGATTAGCATTTGTGTCCGAAATGTACATTTGGTAAATAAAATAAAATTGTGAAGAAAGGTTATTAGTGCCTTGTTCATCAAGTTAACTTACAATTCCTTGTTATATAAATTTCATGTAACTACGTATTTGTTTATTTGTTTATTAGCAATAGGCAAAAAATGGCAAAATTATTGATTTTTAATTCTTTTCTCACAAGTTAAAAACTTTATGGAAAACATGTTTTAATAAAACTTCTTCAGTTTCTCGTTTCCTTTAACTATTGTTTGAAAACCAATTAGTAATTGAAGTATATGTATATGTAGAGAGGGTGGGTGGCCTCTATCCCACCCTCCAATCAGTAATACATAAGCGAGGGTTTTAATTAAAAGTTGTAAAACGTAAACATAACATTATTGCAATTTCTACTAGATTTATTCAAACAAATTTTTCAAATAATTTTTGATGATGTTTTACTGATTAGAGGGTGGGATAGAGGCCATCCACCCGCCCTACATATACATAAAAACTTTAATTCCTTATCGTCTCGCGGTTTCCAATAAAATTAATTACAAACCTTATTGAATAAAAAAGAAATTAAAAAGGTAAAATATTTGAGTGAATTAATTAGTAAAATTTTTATGCATGATTTGTGGGCAGACTTTAAATCTAAATTAAATCAGATTAGCTATAAAAAGTGATTTATTTTTAAACTAAAATTTTAATTTTGTTTTATTTTTTATTAAATAAAGGGTTTGAAGGTTTTTAGCAGGAAAATCATCAACGATTAGCAATTAAAGTTACCATGTATATGTAGGGTGGGTGGGTGGCCTCTATCCCACCCTCCAATCAGTAAAATATTAGCAAGGTTTTTTTTTTTTAAATTGTAAAACGTAAATAAACATAACATTATTGTAATTTTTACCAAATTTATTCGAACAAATTTTTCAAATAATTTTTGATGATGTTTACTGATTGGAGGGTGAGATAGAGGCCACCCACCCACCCTACATATACATATAAACTATAATTACTTATTGTCTCGCGGTTTCCAATAAAATTAATTACAAAACTTTTTGAATAAAAAAGAAATTAAAAAGGTAAAATTTTTGAGTGATGATATTATTAAAAATTTGATGCATGATGGGTGGGCAGTCTTTAAATCCAAACAAGATAAGACTAGCTATTGAAACTTAAACTTAAAACCTAAATTTTGATTTTGTTTTATTTTTTATTACAAAAAGGGTTCGATTGTTTTTAGCAGGAAAATCATCAACGATTAGCAATTAAAGTTACCATGTATATGTAGGGTGGGTGGGTGGCCTCTCTTCCACCCTCCAATCAGTGAAACATAAGCGAGGGTTTTAATTAAAAATTGTAAAACGTGAATAAACATAACATTATTGCAATTTTTACCAAATTTATTCGAACCAATTTTTCAAATAATTTTTGATGATGTTTTACTGATTGTAGGGTGAGATAGAGGCCACCCACCCACCCTACAGTTACATATAAACTATAATTACTTATTGTCTCGCGGTTTCCAATAAAATTAATTACAAAACTTTTTCAATAAAAAAGAAATTAAAAAGGTAAATTTTTTGACTGAGTATATTAGTAAAAATTTGATGCATGATGAGTTGGCAGACTTTAAATCCAAACTAGATAAGACTAGCTATTGAAACTTAAACTTAAAACTTTAATTTTGATTTTGTTTTATTTTTTATTACAAAAAGGGTTCGATTGTTTTTAGCAGGAAAATCATCAACGATTACCAATTCAAGTTACCATGTATATGTAGGGTGGGTGGGTGGCCTCTATCTCACCCTCCAATCAGTAAAACATTAGCAAGGGTTTTAATTAAAAATTGTAAAACGTAAATAAACATAACATTATTGTAATTTTTGCCAGATTTATTCAAACAAATTTTTCAAAAAATTTTTGATGATGTTTTACTGAATGTAGGGTGGGATAGAGGCCACCCACCCGCCCTACAGTTACATATAAACTTTAATTCCTTATCGTCTCGCGGTTTCCAATAAAATTAATTACAAAATTTTTTGAATAAAATAGAAATTAAAAAATTCAAATTTTTGAGTGAGTATATTATTAAAAATTTGATGCATGATGGGTGGGCAGTCTTTATATCCAAACTAGATAAGACTAGCTATGGAAAGTCATTTAGATTTAAACTTAAATTTTGATTTTGTTTTATTTTTATTGCATAAAGGGTTTGATTGTTTTTAGCAGTAAAATCATCAACGATTAGTAAAAAAAGTTACCATGTATATGTAGGGTGGGCGGGTGGCCTCTATCCCACCCTCCAATCAGTAAAACCTCGCTTATGTTTTAGTTAAAAGTTGTAAAATATAAATAAACACAAAATAATTGCAATTTTTAGAGATTTATTCATACAAATTTTTCAAATAATTTTTTTGATGATGTTTTACTGATTGGAGAGTGGGACAGAGGCCATCCACCCACCCTACATATATATTAGCATTAATTACTAGTCGCGTCGTCGTTTGCAATAATTTGAATTACAAAATTTGAATTAAAGAAATTGACAAAGTAAAATTTTTGAGTGTGTAATTTAATAAAAATTTATCATATATAAAATTTTTATTAAATTAGGAAAGTGGAAAGGCTCTAAATTAAGCTTAAATGAGATTAGCTATAGAATATCATTATATTCAGAATTAGGATACAGTAAAAAGTGGTGCAAAACTCTCAAAGAAATGAAAGAAATGTTAAAAAAATAAATAGTGTTACAAGAATTTCAAAAAATAAAGAAGTAATGGAAAGTTTCTAAAGATATTCTCGCACTGAACGATAAATTCCCAAAAACTTCTAGGTGAAATAAAATGTAAAAAGACATGCCAGTAGAAAATACTTGAATTTATGAAGAACAGTTTTTAGAAAACTCAACGATATGAGAAAAGAAATGCTAGAAAATGAATATAAAATCAACAAACTTGTGAAAGAATGAAAAAAGTTGAATACCTACTTTAAAATCAATCATATAAACTAAAATAAGGAATAATATTACAGAAACATCAAGAAATCCTAGACAATGTAGATAATCCTAGAAGTTCTCGGAATTAGAAGGAGAAATTTTTAAGAATCTTATAATCTAAATAATTTTTTTAACTCAATCTCTTCTCCATTCAGAGGAATAGTTTTAGTCGGTAGGAGTCCGAAACTACCCTTTTAAAAGAGTGCCCGCGAAGGATTGTTTCTCCTCTCATCTCTGTCTTCAACTGTGCCACGCAGATAAAATCCAGAATATATCGAAATCGGTTCTTGGCTGTTGTTGACAGGGAAGAATAATTTCTAGGTAATGTTAATATTTCAAATTTTTAGTAATTCTAAAATTATCTATCTAGGCTAATAAATTAAATGTTTGTTGAATTTGATTCTCGTTTATCACGTGGTGAAACATTTTTCTTGCTGAAACAAACCAAGTGCCTTTCTATAAACAACCCTTAATAATAAATTAAAGTTACTAAAATTTTCTTATTGCTGAATATACTAATTTTGGATGTGTATTAGTTTTAGAAGTATCCATAAAGCTAAATTCTCTACAATCGTTAGACAGTCAGCCATTTGAACTCTTTTTAAATATTTCGATTTCTGAGTAACTTTAAAATGATTTACAGACTTTCCCAACCGTCTCAGATCCTTATGACAATAATTTAAAGCTACTATTTCCTGAATACATAACACCTTTATCTTACAATTTTAGCAGATTTGGATTTATCAATAATTCCGGAGTTATTTACAAATTTTAAAATTTCAAACATTACAAATATAAAAGGTTTGAAATTTCAGTAATTCTAAAAATATTTACAGATTAATTTTACAGTTTTGGAGCTCTATGTCAATAATTTAAAGTTACAAATAATTTTTAAATACAAAAATACTATAATTGTATAATTTTGGAATGATTTCTAAACTTTTCAAAGAATTATGAAGGTTGAAAATTTTGCGTAACCCAAAAACTATATACAATTTTCCTCAACCATTCTAAAGCTGTATGCCAATAATTTGAAGTCTCTTAAATCAGTGAAACAAACCAAGCGTTTAACAATTCTTTACCTATCATTTCATGATGTTTCACCAAGAGATAAGTAAGAAAAATATTCAAGAAAAAAAAACTCTCAAATTCTCTAATAAAAAATCCTTATTTTAGATGTCTTTAGTATTTAATGTTTGACTTCACAAAATTCCCAAATTCTGTTTTCCAGTTGAAAGTAATTCTGAAATTGTCTAAGGTTATACAGAGCAGTTTTGGAGATCTATTAGCATAGTTGAGAATAAGCGACAACAATTTAAAATTTCTGAAACTTTTTATTTAAGAATTTTTATTATTAATAAATTAATTTAAAACTTTTAAACGTGTAAAGTAATTCTAAAATTATATTCAGTTTTCCTTAACCAACCATTTTAGAGACCTATGACAATAAACTTAAATTGCTGATATTCTCCTAATACTAAAAGTCCTTATTTTAGATTAGTTAGATAGTTTTTGAATTATTTACGAAATTTAAAAACATTCAAAAGTTCTTTGTATAGCTCTAAGATGACCTACAGTTTTCTTCAACCGTTAAAAACCTGTATGGCTATCACTATTGTTGGTTTGAGTTTACGTAAAGTGTTGAAAATGAAAATAACACAGAGTTTATTCTGTGTTATATTGATTTACTCTAAATAATGAAAATACTAATTTTATAATAATAAATAGTTTTAGAATTCTATACAATTTTTGAGCTATCTATAACTAATTCCAAACATTCCATAATTCTTTAAATGTTTTAAATTTTGATTAATCCAGTAACATTCCCTAAATACCAATAAACCTTAGTTTTATATTTTTAAGAGATTTAATTAGTTAATTAAACATTCTTTAAAACTTTAAATTTTGGGTACTTTTAAAATTATCTACAATTTGACTCAAGCGTTTCGGAGTTCTTGTTAACTATTTAAAGTTACTGAATTTCTCACAGCCCTTAAAATTTGAATTTTTATTATTTATTAATTGTCTACAATTCTAGAGTTATCTACAAATTTTAGACGTTTGAGATAAAAATTCGATTTGAAGCAGAAAAGAAAGAATGCGTTAGAAATCGTATATACTTTTATTCTATGATTTAGAAAGTTTTAATTGTTTAAAGTCAATATTTATAAAATGAACCAAAGTTCTTAAATTTTTTGCCAGAATCTTGAAAGTTTAAAAATTTTGGGTAATGGTAGTAAGTATTCTTTCGTGTGTCCTGATCTAATACTTTAGAAGATTTTTAGATTAACTAGAATTTCTTATAATCTAAAATATTAGAACTTTAGAATTGAATTAAAAAAAACACAACACCTTCAAAATACTTAATCTTTTTATTCTTCTACTATTCTCTCCCCGGTTTTATTTCTTCACATTCTTTTATTTTCAGCCTCTTCTCATTCTTTTATTTTATCACCTCCTGTTTTTATCCTTATTTGTGAGACTCTTTTTCTCTCTATATTTTTAAATATTTAATTGTGTAGGCGATTACTTGGTGGCACATCTTGAATATAATGAAGAAGGAGACACGATGACTTTGTTTTACCACTTTAAAATTACACGTGAAAATTTAAAGAATAAATTTAAGACTACTTGTAGTCTTAGTAAGACTCATTGTTGTAGATTCGCGAAATGTTTTCGTATTTTTAAATTTATTATTTAATTTTCTACAACGAACTAAAGGATTTTAATACATTTTAAAATTTAAAGACATCGTGTCTCCTTCATTTTTTATTTTGATTTTTATTTACTTGCTTGTGATTTGCTTTTCGCACTCGATTAATTTATTGTCTATATTTTCTTTATTCTCTTTTCTCCTACCATTGTTCTTTCTCTTAAGGGAAAGAAGAGATTTTCATTGAGTTAACTCTGTCTTCACTCCTTTTTCCTATCGTTAGGTTTTCTTTATTATCCCTGCCTTTATTGACCTCAATTAACACTATTTTTGTCACTGCGCAATTCTCTAGTTCTTATATTTTCTCTATTCTATTTTCTATCATCTCTCATGTTTATTTCTTGTATAAATAAAATTGTCTCAACTCTTTAGAGCATATGTCTCTATCTCTTCTCTAAACAAACTTTATTTTCATTGAATAAAAATCCACATACATAAAAACAACCTTCTATTCGACTTGACGCGTTTGTTTGGCCTTTGCTATATATAATTATCTTCATTCTAATTTTATTCTATATATTCCTGCCTTTTTCGTATTGTTTAACTCTTGACATATTCAATTCTTTTTTAATCTTTATTCATTTTTCTATGATTTTTTTCATCTTAGACTTCTAGCTCGCTACTAAATTCATCTCCTCCGTCAATATTTTATATATTATTGTCTGTATTACTTTCTTTTCTTATCTTATGGTTAACACCTTTAATCCCACAATATACGATGTATATGTTAATATAAAACTAGAATAACTACTATAAATATATGAGAAGGGAAAAACAGGTAATTGAATAGATGAAGAGTGGGAGAGAGAGGAAATAATAAGTAATAAATAGAGAGAGGCAGACAAATTCAGGCGAGTATATACCAGAGTTATCTGCATTTCAGAATGTAGTCAAATGGCCATAGAGCCAATATTTTTGTCTGGATTTCTTTATTTCTTCTCTTAATTTTCCCTCATATTTATATCGTCTGCATTCCCTTGATCTTTAAGTCTTCCTGTGTCTCATGCCTCATAATAAATGAGTTCTTCTATACGGTTGAGTCTTACGTCATTTCGGTTCTCGCTAGTAGATGTCTACACTTACAACAAATAGCAGCCTCATCAATTCATACCTCAAAACTGTATTTCTTCCATTTCTAGTAATTTTCTGCCTTTCTGTTACACTCTTTTTCTGTCGCTTGTACTGAATTTGTTGTATATAATTATCTTTCTTCTAATTTTATTATATATGTTTCTTCCTTTTATTATTAAGAAATATAAACAAAAGTAAGAAGAGTGGAAGATATAGAGTGTTAATATCTTCCGCTCTTCTTACTTTTGTCTTTATTTCTGTCTCTAAAAGTTCTTTGTATTTTAGTTTCTGTTAGCTCCCTCCTTAACTATTCTCATCCCTTAATACCTTCCTATTTTATTGTCTATATTTCTTTCTTTGCTTATTTCTCTTTTAATTAATACCATTATTCTCCTATATTTATTTAAATCCTTCCCCTCTATCTATTTATCTCTTCAATGCCTTCTAATAACCTTCATCTATTATGTTTCCTGTTTTCTTCTTCTCATATTTTTTAGTAGTAATTGTAAAAAATTTTATTAGGCGTTATTAATAATTTTACAATTACCACTAAAAAATATGAGAAGAAGAAAATATGCAACAGAATAGATTATGCTTCACAAATAAAAAACTTTTTAACATTGTTTGTATACCACTAACTTTATTAAGTGACTATAGTTTCGACAATTTTAGCTTGTCATTATCAAACTAGAAGTACTTTTTTATTTGTGAAGAATAATGTATAACGAAGTAGAAGCCTCCACCGTTAACATAATAGATTATGGTTAGAGATAAATAGAGAGGGAGGGAGGGAGCAGATAGATAAATATAGGAGAATAATGGTACAATCACTTACATATCAGCATGCGGTCAAAAGCCATTGACAGGAGTTCTTTAATCAATTTCTGACTTCTCTCCTCCATTGAAGTCTTCATCTTTTCCTTTCCCTCCTATTTATATCATCTAAATTCCATTAGTCTCTAATTCCTTCTCTGTCTCGTGCCTGATAATTATGATCTCTTCCATTTCACCAACGATTTCTCGTTTTGTCTTTTTATTACTATTTTTTGTCTAAGAGATCTATCTTATATGATAGCTATATTTTCGGGATCAAAATTTACCACCATTTTTAGTAACCAAAATATAATGGTTAAACAAAGTGTTAGGCTGTTTTATTTAAAGTTCTTTATTTTAACATAATTCCTTCCTCACTATTTCTCAGTATAATGGCCGTTTAATCTCTGCCTTTTTCTTAAATGCTTAGATTTTATTTCTTATGCCTTTATTTTTCTTCTGCATCCGTCTATTAGTTTGCCTTTGAATTTTCTATCCTTATCTGTTTTTTTTAGTTTATATATTTATATTTCCTTCTATTTTTCTCAATCCAACTCTCATCTATAGTTGTCTTTAACCTTACCTACGCATTCTATGACCTTTTTTTGCTAACAGAAAGAGAACTCAAATTCTGAAAGAAATAATTGGCACTAAGAGGAAACATTATCAAGAACCTAATAAAGAATTTTGACTGTAGAAGATTCAAATGGGCAGTTGAAAAAAGAAGGTTTATATACCACGACCAAGAAAAGTGTAATATTAGAGAGAGAGTTATCATATTCACAATTTAGAAAAGAAGTTCCTGTAGATTTCGATAAGGCAAAAAATGGTAGAAATTTATCGAAACGAAAATTCATAGAAAACAAAAATTAAACTGTTCTAGAAAATTTTACAACAATGGATAAAATTAAATACGAAATAGAGAAAAACATCTTATAAAATAATATAGGAAATTGAAAAAAATCTCGAAAATTGGAAGAAATTTGTTAGGAAATGTTAAAAATTTCAAGAAGAACTTTCTAAAAAAGCTTCAGGAGATTAAAGCACATTTCTTCGTTATTGAATATACAACAGCAGGTTGTCAAAAATACATCTGGAAGATTTAAAGATATTAAAGATGGTGTTTAATTTAAATCTTAATTAAAGCTAAATTACACTGTTCATCATAATGATGATTATCTTTGGCAAATTCTCTAAAAAAGTTAAATAAGAGATTCAGAAAAAAAAAAATGGTAAAATAAGAATTTGTAGGCAACTGCAGAACAATTGGTGGAAAACAAAAAAAAATGGAAATATATTTCTGAAAAATCTCCGTAAAATTAAAACAATCGTATATTTTCTGACTATTATACAAAAACAGCAGAATTTAAAAGACAGTAATTATTATCCAGTTATTGCTTCATCGCACTCCCACCTACTATTAAAAATAATAGAATCCCTTCTCAAAAATAAAAGCCTTTGCCTGAATTCTAACTATATCCCTAAATATCAATTTAGTTTTTTTCCCTGACGTTCACCTTCTCTTCCATTAACCATCAAATAAGCAGTCTTCTCACCTCGAAGATAAAACTTTCTGGTTGTCCAGAAATAATTTCAGTATGTTTGGCTACAAACATTGTTATATAATTGCCACCTTTTAAATATCCCTCCTCAAACCATAATTATTATTAAGGAATGCCTCTCTAATAGATTACTAAAAATTAAAGTCAATAACTCCTCCTCTTCTTCTTTTACTTTCGAACAAATATTACTCAAGGCTCTCCTCTTCTAACAGGCGTTGAGAGTGAAAGATATTTGAGGAAATTAACAAGATATAACGAAGGTGTTCCCAATGAGAAAAAAATATGTAACAAAGGTGGGGTGTTGATAGAGTCCAGGCAATTCTTCCAGATCAAAAAAAAAGACTTGCTTTCGTGTTTGTTACAATCAACTAAAGATATAAAGAAGACAATTATATCCTGAATTGACAACAGTTGTTCGCTCAACCTATCATTCTCTTGAGGTTTGATCTAAAATACGAATAAATGACGACAGTATTTATTATCAAAATTCAGTCTCAGTTAATCTGGTTTATGCAATTTTAAAATTATTTTATGCAATTCGTCGATATTAAAACTTTAAACTTTCGAATTTATGCTCCGACTAACTTCCAAATTAATATCTCTTACATCCAACGAAAATCAAAATTCAGTAGATATTAAATTCATTTCTCGAGGTAACATCGGTCTGCATGCAACTAAAATTAAATGAAAACTGTGCAGGGGATCCGTAAGTAAATTCAAACCGTAAGGAACTACTGAACTCTAATGCGACGACTGACCCAATTTTTCTCGACACTGTTTACTTAATCCTCGCCTCGAAACCTTAGCTCAAATCCGGGGTGAAATTCTCCGTGAGGTGTACGCCCTGTTCGGAATTAGTTTGAAAATATGAATGTTATTAAAATCCATTAACATGTTATTAACTCATAATGATGGGTAGAAATTATGTGATAATTACGTAATCATTACGATTAATACAGATTATCGTGTGATGAAGAAATTAAAACCGGTTACGAGTAAGCAATAATTTTTCATCCGAAATTTTTTTCTTTTATGTAGGCTTGTTTACTGTATATTAATTAATTTAAAAAAAAGCATAACTGCTATTACTCAAGAGTATGTTAAAGCAACGTTATAAGACAGATTTTAAGGAAACCAGTTGTCTATGTGTGCCGACGTGGTCCATTAAGTACAATTTTTTTAACCCGAGGATGTAACGCATTACACAAATGCGTTTCCTTATTCAGCACATCATATCTGCAACAATTCGAATTTTACAACAAATAAAAACACTGTTACTCCTTACTTCATTTATAAGAAAATAAGTAAGGAGTAACGGTGTTGTAATTAATCACTTCACGTAATCTCAAAAACTATACAGTTAATTCAAATTTTAATTAATACCAAATATCTGTTTATTTTTATGGATTAAAAAATGTATTATTATTGATTAATGGTGACACTCACGTATTTGCAATAAGTCAAATTCATATTGCAATTATTTAGTATCTAATAGTGGCACTCGTATATTAAAAGTTTGTAGTTGGTTAATCACAGGAATTTGGAGAAACGTTATGTTTCAAATAAATGCCGGCGACTGCAGTGTGAATTCAATTGGGAAAATTGGGGATAAGATGGGGAGTAAATGGAGACGGAGGGGCCTCTCAATAAGTTCCCCGTCCTCACAATAGAGAGAGGTTTTCGAAACCTAATTACGAATGCGACTCATTGTTTCCGCCGCGACGCCATTTCGGGATTCTTTTCGAGTGATTGATTTTTTATAAGCTTCATTAAGATTCTTTCTCATTAATAAAAATCAATGAAAAAATCATACGATGATGTCATGTGCTTTAAATTTATAGTGGTGAAATAGATATAAAAACAGCAATTATGTATAAACCAACAACACTCATATAAAAAATAAATATAAATAGGACACCTCTTAATTTCTTTGGGAACTAATTATGTAACAGTGAGTAAAACAAAGATGAATATGTAGAGTTGGTGTACAACCTATAAATCACCCTTCAATCCAAAAATGTTTATATCCATTTTACTTGTTAAAAAATCAAACTCATGATTAGGAATCATTAAAAAGGTTGATTAGGTTGGTTAAATGTTGTAATTTTAATAAATAAAATAGGCGATAATGTTTTTCTGATTGGAGGGTGTGTTAGAGGCCACCCACCCACCCTACATATGTACATTAATTTTACTCACTGTAACTTGATTCGTTTCTAAAATAAAACTGTAGTGTCAGTGATGATGTTGCCAAAAAATTATAGCAGTGTTTTAGCTTAAACTTAATCCAACAGCCACTGGTTAAAATCTTTAATTTAAGGTTATTTAATGATCATCATAGGTCATCCAATCAATTTATTACAGGTATTTTTTTTATAAACTTTATCAACGCACTAAATTTGCTTGTTTCCTAAGTGTAACTGATTAAAAGGTTTGTCATTAAAGTGGATTCTGAAATGTTTAAGCTAAAGTCTTTATTTTTAAAACTTATCATGAAAAAATTTAATAACAATTACAAACCTAAATTTACATATTTTTTGTAACCGTTAATACTATTTTTATTTTTCATATCGTATTATTTTAAAATCTTAAGGCCATCATTTTCTCTCTATATATACCATTCAAAGTTATTAAACGACCATTTATAGTTCTAGAAAGGTGGAGATGCTCATTAAAACATAAATCAAGCCAATCCAAATATCAATTAAGTCATCCATTTTGAATTAAAAATGATTAGGTCATCCAACGTTAATTCAAGGTCACATAATGATCATTATAGGTCATCCAGTGAAAGTTATTTGAATTTATTATATTTTCATCAAACGTTAAGATTGTATAGTTTTCCAATTTTTGAAACTAACAATTTGGTAAAGATAATAAAAAAATAACATAAAAGTTTGAATACAGTTGAAATTGATTTGAAATATAATTCAAGGTCATTAAATGATTATTAAAGTTAATTCAACGATCATTCAACATCATTTAAGTTCATACAATTATCATTCAAGGCCTTTTTAAGTCATTTAAGATCATTCAAGGTCGTTCAAATTCATAAAACCGTCGTTTAAAGTCGATTACGTTCTAATACAGTTGAAAATGATTTGAAATATAATTCAAGGTCATTAAATGATTATTAAGGTTAATTCAACGATCATTCAAAATCATTTTAGTTCATATAATTATCATTCAAGATCTTTTTAAGTCATTGAAGATCTTTCAAGGTTGTTCAAATTCATGAAACCGTCGTTTAAAGTCAATTACGTTCTAAAACAGTTGAAAATGATTTGAAATTTAATTTAAGGTCATTAAATGATTATTAAAGTTAATTCAACAATCATTCAAAAGCCTTTAAGTTCATATAATTATCATTCAAGATCTTTTTAAGTCATTGAAGATCTTTCAAGGTTGTTCAAATTCATGAAACCGTCGTTTAAAGTCAATTACGTTCTAAAACAGTTGAAAATGATTTGAAATTTAATTTAAGGTCATTAAATGATTATTAAAGTTAATTCAACAATCATTCAAAAGCCTTTAAGTTCATATAATTATCATTCAAGATCTTTTTAAGTCATTGAAGATCTTTCAAGGTCGTTCAAATTCATGAAACCGTCGTTTAAAGTCGATTTCGTTCTAATACAGTTGAAAATGATTTGAAATATAATTCAAAGTCATTAAATGATTATTAAAGTTTAATTCAACGATAATTCAAAATCATTTAAGTTCATCTAATTATCATTCAAGGTCTTTTTAAGTCATTGAAGATCATTCAAGGTCGTTCAAATTCACGAAACCGTCGTTTAAGTGGATTACGTTCTAATACAGTTGAAAATGATTTGAAATATAATTCAAAGTCATTAAATGATTATTAAAGTTAATTCAACGATCATTTAACATCATTTAAGTTCATACAATTATCATTCAAGGCCTTTTTAAGTCATTGAAGATCATTCAAGGTCGTTTAAATTCATGAAACCGTCGTTTAAGTGGATTACGTTCTAATACAGTTGAAAATGATTTAAAATATAATTCAAGGTCATTAAATGATTATTAAGGTTAATTTAACGATCATTCAAAATCATTTAAGTTCCTATAATTATCATTCAAGATCTTTTTAAGTCATTGAAGATCATTCAAGGTCGTTCAAATTTATGAAACCGTCGTTTAAAGTCGATTACGTTTTAATACAGTTGAAAATTATTTGAAATATAATTCAAGGTCATTTAATGATTATTAAACTTATTTCAACGATCATTCAAAATCACGTAAGTTCATATAATTATCATTCAAGGCCTTTTTAAGTCATTGAAGATCATTCAAGGTCGTTCAAATTCATGAAACCGTCGTTTAAAGTCGATTACGTTCTAATACAGTTGAAAATAATTTGAAATATAATTCAAGGCCATTAAATGATTATTAAAGTTAATTCAACGATCATTCAAAATCATCTAAGTTCATCTAATTATCATTCGAGGTCTTTTTAAGTCATTGAAGATCATTCAAGGTCGTTCAAATTCATGAAACCGTCGTTTAAAGTCGATTACGTTTTAATACAGTTGAAAATTATTTGAAATATAATTCAAGGTCATTTAATGATTATTAAACTTATTTCAACGATCATTCAAAATCACTTAAGTTCATATAATTATCATTCAAGGCCTTTTTAAGTCATTGAAGATCATTCAAGGTCGTTCAAATTCATGAAACCGTCGTTTAAAGTCGATTACGTTCTAATACAGTTGAAAATGACTTGAAATATAATTTAAGGTCATTAAATGATTATTAAAGTTAATTCAACGATCATTCAAAATCATTTAAGTTCATATAATTATCATTCAAGGCCTTTTTAAGTCATTGAAGATCATTCAAGGTCGTTCAAATTCATGAAACCGTCGTTTAAAGTCGATTACGTTCTAATACAGTTGAAAATGATTTGAAATATAATTTAAGGTCATTAAATGATTATTAAAGTTAATTCAACGATCATTCAAAATCATTTAAGTTCATATAATTATCATTCAAGGCCTTTTTAAGTCATTGAAGATCATTCAAGGTGGTTCAAATTCATGAAACCGTCATTTAAAGTCGATTACGTTTTAATACAGTTGAAAATGATTTGAAATATAATTTAAGGTCATTAAATGATTATTAAAGTTAATTCAACGATCATTCGAAATCATTTAAGTTCATATAATTATCATTCAAGGCCTTTTTAAGTCATTGAAGATCATTCAAGGTCGTTCAAATTCACGAAACCGTCGTTTAAGTGGATTACGTTCTAATACAGTTGAAAATGATTTGAAATATAATTCAAGGTCATTAAATGATTATTAAAGTTAATTCAACGATCATTCAAAATCGTTTAAGTTCATCTAATTATCATTCAAGGTCTTTTTAAGTCATTGAAGATCATCCAAGGTCGTTCAAATGCATGAAACCGTCGTTTAAAGTCGATTACGTTCTAATACAGTTGAAAATTTGAAATATAATTCGGTCATTAAATGATTATTAAAGTTAATTTAACTATCATTCAAAATTATTTAAGTTCATCTAATTATCATTCAAGGTCTTTCTAAGTCATTAAAGATCATTCAAGTTCGTTCAAATTCATGAAACCGTCGTTTAAAGTCGATTACGTTCTAATACAGATGAACATAATTTGAAATATAATTCAAGGTGTTTAAATGATTATTAAAGTTAATTCAACGATCATTCAAAATCATTTAAGTTCATCTAATTATCATTCAAGGTCTTTTAGAGCCATTAAAGATCATTCAAGGTCGTTCAAATTCATAAAACCGTCGTTTAAAGTCGATTTCGTTCTAATACAGTTGAAAATGATTTGAAATATAATTCAAGGTCATTAAATGATTATTAAAGTTAATTCAACGATCATTCAAAATCATTTAAGTTCATACAAATATCATTCAAGGTCTTTTTGAGTCATTGAAGATCAGTCAAGGTCGTTCAAATTCATGAAACCGTCGATTAAAGTCGATTACATTCTAATACAGATGAAAATGATTTGAAATATAATTAAAAGTCATTAAATGATTAATAAAGTTAATTCAACGATCATTCAAAATTATTTAAGTTCATCTAATTATCATTCAAGGTCTTTTAAAGGCATTGAAGATCATTCAAGGTCGTTCAAATTCATGAAACCGTCGTTTAGGTTCTAATACAGTTGAACATGATTTGAAATATAATTAAAAGTCATTAAATGATTATTAAAGTTAATTCAACGATCATTCAAAATCATTTAAGTTCATCTAATTATCATTCAAGGTCTTTTTAATTCATTGATGATTATTTAAGGTCGTTCAAATTAATGAAACCGTCGTTTAAAGTCGATTTCGTTCTAATACAGTTGAAAATGATTTGAAATATAATTCAAAGTCATTAAATGATTATTAAAGTTAATTCAACGATCATTCAAAATCATTTAAGTTCATATAATTATCATTCAAGGCCTTTTTAAGTCATTGAAGATCATTCAAGGTGGTTCAAATTCATGAAACCGTCATTTAAAGTCGATTACGTTCTAATACAGTTGAAAATGATTTGAAATATAATTTAAGGTCATTAAATGATTATTAAAGTTAATTCAACGATCATTCAAAATCATTTAAGTTCATCTAATTATCATTCAAGGTCTTGTTAAGTCATTGAAGATCATTCAAGGTCGTTCAAATTCATGAAACCGTCGTTTAAAGTCGATTACGTTTTAATACAGTTGAAAATGATTTGAAATATAATTCAACGTCATTTAATGACCGTAAGTTATTAAAGTGAATCCAACGGTCATTCAAAACTATTTAAGTTCATCTAATTATCACCCAAGGTCTTTTTAAGTCATTGCAGATCATTCAAGGTCGTTCAAATTCATTAAACCGTCGTTTAAAGTCGATTACGTTCATCCAAAGCTCATCTAAGGTAATTTGAGATGATCAAATGTTCATTCCAGGAAATCCAACGATCAAACAAAGTAAATGAGACACAATAACTTTGTTTTACCACTATATTTTCAACAATTACAGTGACTATAGTTAGTCATTATCAAACTAAATCAAAGTCATTCAAATTAGTTTTTTTTTTCTATTTATCATTATGGTACTTGAAAATAATACACAGTTTTATTCCTCACTTCACTTGTTTATTTAAGCGTTAGATGTACATTTCGTTCACAAGGTGAACATTATCAATAACAAACTATTTTGTTTGTTACAATAACATTATCAATAACAAACAAAATAGTTTGTTATTGATAATGTTCACCTTGTGAACGAAATGTACATCTAACGCTTAAATAAACAAGTGAAGTAAGGAATAAAACTGTGTATTATTTTCATTTACAAAACACTTCACGTAAACTCAAACCAAAAATAGTGATTATGGTACTTATTTCTAAGAGAATTTTTGGAAACGATCAATTTAGAAAAGATTATTGTATTGTCGGAATTACTTTAGAATAACAATTTAGGTCATATAACGATCATTAAAGTTGTCTAGAGTCGTTTCTTGAATGACCTTGAAAAATAAAATAATTCAAAATCGTGGAACGATCATTAAAAGATATTTAAAATCATCCAATAATCATTCGAGGTCATCCGATGACCAAACAAGATCATTCAACAATAATTCAAAGTCATATTACGACTATTCAAAGATTAAGTTAATGTAATGGTAGTTGTAAGTCATCTGGATATTATTCAAGATTAACGAATTGTTACTAAAAGTTGTTTGAATGTATCTAAAGATTACTCTAGTTAATTAAGGAATATTGAACACACATTAAAGATCATTTTAGATCGCCCAACGGCAATTCAAGGTCATTTATGTCCATTTAGCAATCTTTCAAGGTCATCATGAACTTTGGATGACCTCAAAACATTGCTGGATGGACGTAAATGACCTTCGAGGGACGTTGGATCTTAAATGTGTGCCCAAGCTTCCTTAATGAACTTGAGTTGATGCAATTCAATGATTAATAAATTAAATTAGAGATTGGGAATCTAATTTAAAAGCATCTCACAGTTATTGAGATATTTATAAACGTGCAACATTCATTAAAGATTATTTAAGGTCATCTAACGATTAATAAAAAAAACATTTAAAACACTCATTGAATTGCCTAGAATGATGATTGAATTAACTCAAATGACCTCGGATGAGCTTTGGATGACCTTATAACACCGTTGGATGAACGTGGCATTGAACGGCATTGAACAGCATCTGAGGAATTTGAACCAATGCTTACAAAAGCTTTTGAGAAAAAGATTTTAAAAAAATGTAAGACAAATAAATTCAGTTATTATTTCTTTTTCTTTTAGACGTAACTTTCTGTTAATTTATTAAACGATTCAAGATATCCATGATCACATTCAGTATTTATAGAAAGGTCATTAGATTTCAAACACATGTACGGAATTTTGTTTGTTTAGAGGTGCCCAAATTTGCAAAATTAAGATAATTGCTTCTTTTCAAATTGTCTTTATTTATGGTGAATATATCTGGAGATTTATTGAACTTTTAATTATACCTATGGCTAGATTCAGTAAATATAGGAAGACTAAGTTTATTAGGTAAAGAATATATTTGTCAAAGGTTAAAGTTTTAATTTCTTTTCTACAAAAATTGAGTTTCCTCCAGATATATCAATTGATGGGTTTTAATGCTATTTAAACAAATATAAATCGAACAACTTGAATAATTTTCGATTCCCTTTAATATCTTTGCAAAGATTCACTTAAGGCAAATGTAGCTGTAGATTTATTAAGCGTTTAAAGATACCTACAGTTAAATTCCGTCAACAGTGGGTAACTAAGTTCTTTGCGTAAAACATATTTTTGTCAAAGGTTAGTTTTTCTTTCTTTTCTTCTTTTTTGTCTTAAAAAAAGTCTTGACAAAATTTTAATTTCCTTCCCGATACATTAATTGGTGAATTTTTTCAGCGATTGGAGATATATACAGTTATATTCAACAAACATATTTGAAAAATCATCTTCATTTTCGATTTCCTTCAACAAGGCCAACCAAGAATTTCTCACCAAGAGCAAAAAATTGTTTATCTGAATTAAGACACATTTCAAAACAACATTACTAATCTGCCTGATTAAACCACTGCGTGGTGAAATTATTATAGCACTATCTCTAAATAATGAACCAAACTCTTACAACATCTGTGATTTAATTACTTTAAATCCATTGCAGTACAGTTTATCTCTTCTACTTTTTAAATTATCTTTATTTAGGATATCTAGCAGTAGATTTTATTAGAGTTTAAAAATGCCTACAGATAGATAAGTAAACATAGGAAAACGAAATAAAAGGATCTCTTTGTTAAAAGTTAATATTTTTTCTAGGTCCAGGAAACATAGTAAGACTAAGTTTTTTTAGATAGAGATTGCCTTCTTTAAAAGTAAAATTTTCTTGTTAACCTTCCTGAGACACATTTATCAATGTATTTATTAAACGCTTGGGAATTTTTATGGCAACATTCTATATTTATAGGAAGACCAAGGATTTTATATATTTGGAGAGAACTAAACATGTAATTTTCTTAAAGACGTATCTATATATAGATTTAATAAGTATTTAAAAACATCCATGGCTAAAGAACCACTAAAACAGATATATTTGTCAAAGGCTAAAGTTTCTGTTTGCTTCCTACATGTACATTTATTGTTCTGCAGTATATTTTTGAAAAAAAAAAGTTTTATTCCTCTTGTAAATGAATTGCGCGTATGGAGATACTAAGCTATATTTACTAAATTTAAGTCAACATCAAGTTACTTACATAGAGTACACCTTATTTCAATCGTATCCTTCTGTAGATTTGATAAACTTTCAGATATACCCATTACCGCAATCAATATTCTTAAGCAGATCAGGTCACTGAGATAAATGATTTCTTTGCTAAAAGTAAACGTTTGTTTTTCTACATGTCTACTACCTACTAGAGGGGCAAAGGAAATTTAAGTTCTTGTTTGCAAGAGAATATCAAATTTGTGATATTTTTGCTCTATTATTACAAATTATCTATACATAGGCTACATCTAAGTGTAGATTTATTCAGAATTTAAATATGCTAATGGCTTGATTCAGTAAACATAAGAAGGCTTAGTTATTTTGGAAGAAATTATCTATATCGAAGGTTCCAGTTTTTTTTTTCTTTCGCTTCTCAGGTTAAGTTGTAAAAGTTCTTTTTGATTATAATTAAAGTACGTACACTATGTTTCACTATACATATACAGGGTCTTTTATAAAAGTATGCGCATTCTTTTTAAGGGAAAAATATATCATTTGCGGAAACGCGTCTGCCACGCAAGAAGGAACGTTGTAACATGAATTTGGGTATATCACAGACTCCCAATGCTTGTCTATCAGCTCTGTCTTCAGACGGGGAAACAAAAATAGTCCCACGGAGCTAAGTTGGAACTGCTAAAGGGCTGGGGGACCACCGGAGTGTTGCTCCTGACCGTTATTTTGAGATCACCCCTCATCCGCGCAATTCGGTGTGTAAATATCTTGAGCAGAAGGGAAGTTTCAAAATAGGCGATTCCTCAGATGACAATAATAATAATAATGAATATCGCTTTGATATGAGACTTGCTTATTCGCGTTTTTTTGGGACAGGGAAATCAATTTGTTCGCCACTTCTCACTCTGCCTTTTCGATTTTGGGTCTTATTCGAACATCGTTTCTGGTCTTCGTCAACACTTTTGGCACAAGCTTCGCGCAGAACTTCGGTAACTATCCCATGCAAAACTTCGTGCACACGATTCTCGTTTTCGTCGGTTCTTGCCGTTGTTGGGCGTCCAGAATGGGATTCGTCGATCTTCTCACGGACCTTTCTAAATGCCTTGTGCCTTCTTCCGGACTATGACCTTGAAATGTAGTCATCCTTGAAGGCCTCTTGAAGAATCTGGAATTTTTCAGTTGCATTCTTTCCAAGCCGCACACAAAGCTTGATCACGCCGTTTTACAAAGTCGAAAAACACACTTACTGTTTAGACACTTCTTTTCACTCAGAGTTAGGAGCAAACTGGCGACGGGCTGTTTTAGAAGCCACAATTCCCAACGTTCTATATCGCTGCGTCGGATAGTATTACAATAAAATAATGTGCGTTAATTTCATAATAGACCCTAGATACTATATTTTACTAGATATACATATATGTGTAGAAAATATATTTTTGAAAAAATGTTGCCAACAGCTAAACATTTCTTTTCCTCTTTGTTATATATATTTTATTTGGGCAGCTTAATACTCCAATTTTGATCATCTTCCTCTGAGCTCTAAGAAGATTGTTGCTCACGGAGGGAGTGATTCTGCTCCACGATAACGCACGTCCACACGTCTTCAGGGTCACAAAAAGTCTACTGGATATTTTAACGTGAGAGCAGCTTGAGCATCCGCCCTACATCCCGAACATGTCGCCATGCGACATTCATCTATTTGAACAAACATTTCAATGGGAAGTGCTTCAACTCTGACGACAAACTGAGGAACACAGTTGAGGACTGCCTCGTGTCACAGCCACGCAAATTCTGGGAAACAGTGTTAAAGCCTCTGGTGATTATTTTTGATTAAAGTCTTATTTATACCCACAATGTCGTTTCGTACGTTCTCGTTTGAAAGTCCTTTATTCGTTTTATTTGACCAGCTAAGTACTTATTTTTGGTCATCTGAGATATAATTTGAGGCATCTTCGATACGATCTATCTAATCTAATAATGTCAATTTAGTATTGAAGATCGAAAGGATTTAATTGTATTTCTATAATTTCTCTTTTGTCAAAAGGTTACGTTTAGTATTTTTAGTACATAATTCACTCATGGATTGTTGTTGACAATCGATCTTGATTTCTCATATTTATCTTCGGTTTTATTGATTATTTATAAATAACCATGACTATTATCAGTATGTATTATAAAACTAAGTTTGTTAAAAATAGAATATCTTTGTAAAAGGATTAATTTTAAATTATTCAGTGGTTTGTATGTTTAAAAATACTTAAGTGGCGAAATAAAAAATATAAAATCTGTTTTCCTCATTATATAGTTTATTTGATCAGTTAAGTACTCCAATTTTGGTCACCTTCCTCTGAGCTCTTAATTTGTTGAAGACTTTTTAATACAAGATTCATAACCCAATGATGTCAATTTGGAATAGAAAATTAGATGGATTTAATTGTACCTCTATAGCTTCTACTCTGTTAAAGGGTTAAGTTTCAGGTAAGCTTGTACTTTAACCTACGTTTCCACATATTTGCCGCCTTTCTTTAAGGGAGATGCTTCTTCAAATTCAGTCACTGGGCTGCCTAAAACTTCAGTTTCGTGCTCCTCCATCAACATTTGTGGTACTAATCTTGACCATAGTTTCCGAAAAAATATAAGCGTTCGGTCACAATTTCATGCAGAACACTATTTTCTGAGATAACAAACGGATTGTGAAGCTCCTATTCTGTTCCATCGGATTTTTAAAATAATCTTCCTGATTTGATGTCCTCTGTAAAAGGTTTTCAAAGATCTAGGCCCAGTTAACTGGACGAGACGACTGATGATGGGAAAGTAGAGTTTTACTTTATAGTTTTAAAGTCTCAACATAAACCGTCAGACAAAATATTACCATAAGTTGCCATCTATTGTCTGAGCGTTACATTAGTTCCCTCTTTGGGTGGATAACAACCTATATATCATGGGGAACAGTCAATAGCGACAATTATAATAATTGAATGCTTGAATTAATTTTGTTTCTTTCTAGTCACTCAAATATTTGTATTCTTTCAACTATGCACATGCTAATTGTTTATTATTCAACAAGGTAAATTCAAATCTGCAGACCGCATCACGATCACCATTATGCATATTTACGCTCACGTAACGTTTCGCAATGTTTCATTACGACGGCGCGGAAAGTTTTACGTGGGATTTCCCTTAAACCGGTTCGAACGACCAAGTAATAACGGACATTAATCACTGTGTAAGCAAATAGATTTACATCGCGGCCAGGATCCACCCATATTGGCAGGTGGATGATAAATTGCACGAATTTGCGCACAATGTGTCCGTGAAATAAATCGCTTCGTATAAACTGTTACGATTTTAATACGAATGACGAAAGAAATTTTAAATAATAAATAATAATCATAGTACATCCTTTATGGCCATTAATTATATACAATTACTGTTCGGTTTAATTTTATGAAGTAATGTAAACTAATTAGATTTCTTTCGTGACTACAATCTCCACTGCATAGCTAATCAATAAGGTTAAACGGTATTATGTCTGCACTTGTAGGGAGGTAACCGTTTATTTATAATTAGTTACAGTAAAATATGAATTCTGCTTATAGTTCTAGCCGATTTCGTATGGTTGATAAAGCAATAATGTTAAATTGGTAGAACGTCTTATTTAATTAATACCATTCGAATTAAAATATTAATTCATGAATGTAGGTATATATTAGGCTTTATATCATTCACAACCTGGTTTAAATTTTATGTATTATGCTTTATACACTCACGTCTTCTTCCGGTCAATCGCAAATTTATTGAGGTAGGTCGGAAAGTTGACACAATTCATTATTAATTGAGGTAAGTGAAGCAAATATTTTAAAACAACGTAAATATTATCACAATATTATTGACCTATTGTAGAGATGTATAGTGATGATTTCTGACAACAGAAAAATTGTTCAATATTGCTTTTGAACGGAGTTTATAAATCTTATAAATCAGTTAGTTATTAATGATATAAAGACTGAAGTATACATATTATTTTAATTCAACTTGTTTATTACCTGAGGGTTGAACAACCCTTATATCATTCAATGTCAACGCTACCATTTTAATGATAGTGAAGAATTTTAATCATTTTATATATTAAATTTATATTGGTTGGAATACATTCCTATATTACGTAATTAATTAAAGTAAATTACTTTCGAACGATCGTGTAATCAATCATGGCGTTTTTCAAAACTTTTCTTTACCATTCAGATATAATTAATGAAAGAAATGACAGCTGCTCGATACATAATTGAAGGCATTAAAGATCTCATTAGCCTAAACGGCGAATTTAATAACGCGGTCAACATAAATTTCCTTTTAATATAAAGGATTCTGAGGTTAATTAATAAATCGTGTAACTCCAACCCTTGCCAAATGGAAATTGATCGTACATTCGCACAAAGAGAAAAATTCTGAATATTAGTTAAAAAAAACATTAATTAATTATTTCAGAGTATTGCATGTAATTAAATACTTATTGCTACATTCGGTTTGTTGGTAATTATATGCAGTTTTAAACGCTATGCGATCGTATCTTGTTTATCGTGCGAGCGAAATTGTATGTTACGCTTGTAAAGAAATGTATAATTACACATGCAGATGGGCATGCAAACATTAAAACTAAGTAGGTTACGTATACTGCAATATTGATGGAACTATGCGACATAAACTTTTAACCGTGGAATATTTCAATTTCTATACTTACTGCTTTATCTCTAATTTATTGCTTTTTCTAAAATTATGCATAGACGTGTTATGTTCTAAATAAATACCTGTTTCAATGCAATGACTTGTTAGCTAGTGAATATATTGATCACGTGCTTATGTTTAATCACGTTCTTATTTAATTTTTCTGAATAATTAAATAAGATTATTCCAAAACCGAACTGATACAATAGACTTTGTTTATTTTTATTTTTACTTATTTAATATAATTATAAGTCATTGTGAAATACGAGGTGTGCTTTTAAAATAAGTACCATTTTAGAATTCCGCTGCTACAGTTCGCACATATGCATTTATGTATTTAATCCTTCATCCTTTGACAAGCCACAGGCGCCATTTTGGCCACAATCAACTATGTTATGTGCGTATTTTAAAATGCCCCCATCCTTTGATAATCCCTCTGATTGTGACGTACGTGCAGTTATTCGCCGTCAGATCTAATAAATTTATGGAGAAAACATTATGAGTGATGCAATTTGAAGGATGTGTGTTAAAGTTTTTAAAGATGATGGTCGCAACAATGTTCATGGCGAGAAACAAACTGGGCGACCTTCTGTTATTACTGACAATTTGATGCAAAAGTCAAACGTCAACTCAAACTACGGCATCTGGATCACTGACCTGTTCTCCGACCACAACGCAGTTTTGCTGGATTTTGCGTTCGGCACTAAAAGACTGCTGAGAGAGGTCAAGTCAATAAACTGGCATAAATACTAGCGAAAGGTTTAGCTCTTCATCTCATCAGATCATCAGATCTAAAGCAGAACTTGAGGCAGTCGTCGACAAGCTTTCTATAGCAATGCTGTTAAAGAGTCCATAATAAGTAGAATCACCTCACAGGTAGATCCCCTGGATATTCCACCCGAGCTAAAGTCTCTGATAAAATATATTCATCCCTACATACGGAATTCAACAGACTCATGCTCAAATTCAGAGAAAATTAAATAACAGACGTTGAGTCGATGAACGCACAACCTAACTCTGTTTGGAGATTTGTTCAGATGCTCAAACGTCAAAATCATAACAATCAAACATTATTTGGTGGGGATGGTCACGTTTACACCGAACCTGACAATGCTGAGGGGTTCACGAACGCCCTTGAGTGTCAATTCACCCCACACCCCAGCGATAACTTCAATTTTAACACCGAAGTTAACTGCGAATTGACAAAAAATTCCAACAACCAGAGGTGGACCTGTCAACCGGCCACCTCCGAAGAGCTTAACGAGCTCATAAAGCAGTTCAAAATCCGAAAATCTACAGATATCGATGGTATTTCCACCGCGATGGTTTAAAACCTCACCCACAAGGGTAGATTAGCCCTTCTAGACATAGCAAACGCCGCAATGCCTATGGTATATTTTCCCTCAGCATGGAAGACGTGATCAGTATCAAAACTGGTCGAAAAGATTCTACTGAGTCGTATTTCAGATTTCCTTGAAAACCAAAAAATCATATCCGATATTCTCCTGGCTCTAATTAGTAGGAAAGGTGCCACAGTTCATCTTGAGAAAACTCTCTAAGCTACTTTCTATATCTTTGAGAAGTGGGTCAATGGCGACTTGAGGTCAATTCTAATAAGTGTTGCAGTACATTTCAGCAGACTGTACCCCAAAAACTGAAAGAGCAATTCCCTACAATAATCATTTAGAGGAGAACTACGCTGATAAGATCCAAAATTGATTGAAACCAATCAGTGGCTGTTGCTGACAAGGAACAATAATTCCTATGTTATGTTAAGATTTCAAATTTTGGGTAATTCTAAAAATATCTATAATTTTCCTCGACAGTTTCAAAGCGCTAATAATAATAATAATAATCTTTATTTCAGAGTGTCATTACAAAAAATTTAAAGTTGCTAAAATTTTCTTAATGCTAACATCCTAATTTTGAATATGTAAGAGTTTCAGAATTATCTATAAATCTAGAGTTATCTACAATCGTTAGACCTTAAACTGTCAGTCATTCGAACGACTTTTTATTGTAATATTTCGAACTTTGAGTAACTTGAGTATTTACAGAATTTACTAACCATCTCAGATCCATATAACAATAATTTAAAGCTACTGATAATCTCTGAATACATAAAATCTTTATCTTACAATTTTAACAGTTTCGTATTTATCAATAATTCTGGAGTTATTTACAAATTTAGAAATTTCAAACATTCCAAAATTAAAAGGTTTGAAGTATGTGTAATTCTAAAAATATTTACAGATTCATTTTACAGTTACAGAAAGTTTTTTAAATCCAATAATACCATAATTATATACTTTTGACAATTTTGGAAACTTTTCAATGAATTATAAAGTTTTAAAATTTTGCGTAACTCAACAACTGTCTACAATTTTCCTCAAATTTTCTCTTAAATCAGCGAAACAAATGAAGCGTTCAACAATTCTTTACCTATCATTTCAGGATGTTTCACTGAGATAAGGAAGAAAAATATCCAAGAAAAAAAAAACGCTTCAATTCTGTAATAAAATATACTTGTTTATAGATGTTTTAGGTTTTGAAATTATCTATAATTCTAGAGTAATTTCAAAATGTTTGACTTCCTAAAATTTCGAAATTCTTAAACTTTTCGAACTTTAAGTAATTCTGAAATTGCCTAAGGTTATTCAGAACAGTTTTGGAGATCTATGAATATAGTTAAGAAACACTTTAGTTGAAAAAAAGCAGTTGCTAATTGACATAAGTTATTGGAAAGTTGACAGAAAACAGTTGATAAATGACAGTTGATAGATGATATGTTACAAACGACTGATAGCAGATGATAAATGACAGATGAAACACGACAGTTGTAAAATAGCAGTTGACAATTGACAAATTATGTAAGTCAAATGACAGACAACGTTTGATGATAATAAATTACAGGCGACAGATGACATAATGGTAGATGACAAATGAAACACGACAGTTGAAATATAGCAGTTGACAATTGTGTTATAGGACAGTTGACAAAAAACAATTGATAAATGACAACTGACGGTTGGTAAGTTACAAACGACTGATAGCAGATGATAAATGACAAATTAAACACGACAGTTCTAAAATAGCAGTTGACAATTGACATATTATATATAGTTCAAATGACAGAAAACATTTGATCATGATAAATTACAGGCAACAGATAGCAGTATGGTAGATGACAAATTAAACACGACAGGTGAAACATAGAAGTTGACAATTGACATATGTTATAGGACAGTTGATAGTAGATGATAAATGACAAATGAAACACCACAGTTGTAAAATAGCAGTTGACAATTGACATATTATATATAGGTCAAATGATAGAAAGCATTTTATGATGATAAATTACTAGCAATAGATGACAGATACTAGTTGACAAATAAAAAATGACAATTCAAAAATAACAGTTGACAAATGACATATTATATAGGTCATTATTATTTTCACTACAATTGTTTCGCAAATTTATTGCTTCTTCGGGTGAATGAAAGTTTTACAAATTTTAGAATATGTGAGTTACTTAAAACTTTAATATATAAATGAATACGAATTTTCAACATATTAACGTCTTAGCTATCAATCAACCTAAACAGTTATTGAATTATACAAAAGTAATTTTCAATACTATGTAATTTATATTATCATATTATTCAAAATTATCCAGTGGTCATTTAAGATTCTTTGATGACAATTGAACTGAACCTTAGAAGCCAATGATTTAAAGCTTCTACAAACTAAAACGCTGAATTTGAGTTTTGGAATTATTTAGATTCAAGGGTAATGTTCAAATTTTAAACTACAAAAGTTTCTAAAAATTTTAAACGTTTGAAGTGATTCTAAAATTATCTACAGTTTTCCTTAATCGAGCATTTCGAAGCCGTATGGCAATACACTTAATTTGCTGACATTTTCATAATACAAAAAGTCCTTATTTAGGATTTTGAATAGTTTTTGAATTATTTATAATTGAAAAATTATTTACAAAATTTACAAACATTCAAAATTTCTTTCTGTAGCTCTAAGTTGATCTATAGTTTTCTTCAACAGTTGATCGACCATTCATCTTTCGACTAAGATAGTTTTGGGATTATAATATATTTTTAATTTTAAGTTAAATGAAAGCTTTCAATTTTTAGTAATTCTAAAAATATTTACAGTTCTAAGGATTTATGTGAATAATTTAAAGGTTCCGAAATTCTCTAAATACTGAAAATTCTTATTTTAGAATTTTAATAAACTTTCAAATATTGTAAAGTTCTTTAATTATTTTTTGGAAAGGAAGCTAAAGTATAATAAACATGAATATAAACATTTTGAATTTTGGGTAACTCTAAAATGATCTACAATTTTCCTCAAACGTTTCAAAAGGATATATGCCAACACTTTAAAGTTGTAAAAATTATCTTAATATTAATAATCATAATTTTAGAATTTTAAAACAGTTTTACTAGTATTTACAATTCTAGAGTTTTTTTAAATATGTTACACTTCAAAAGAATTCCAAAATTCTTTATGTCTATAAAATAAAGTCATCAATATATTCAAAATCCGGGAAATTTAGATTTTCTATTATTATTTATAGATTATTTCATTCTAGAGTCATCTAGAAAAAATATTCCATTTTTTTTTAAATGTTTGAGTAATTCTTAAAATTAGAAAAGCAAACAATTCAAAATATTCCAAATTTTTTTAAATGTTTGAGTAATTCTAATATTATCTACAGATTTTAACATCTATAACAGTTTCAGGTCTAGTTACTCTAGATAATATTTTTACTAATATACCTCAGTTTTAGATATTTTAATGGTTGGAAATGTTTATGTTCTAAAGTTAAAATTTTGATTAATTATAAATTTATCTCCAGTTTTTCTGAATAGAAACTTTGAGTTAAGTTTAGAGTTATTTGCAAATTTTTGACATTAGAACATTCCAAAGTTATTTAAAAACTTGAAAACTAAAAGTATACACAGTATTTCTTAGAAATCTATGCAAACCTAAGTTTTAGATCTTTTTAGTTTTCTTATGATTTGTATTCAAGAGTAACGTTTGAATTTAAAACATCTAAAATATTACACGTTTTAAATAGTAATAGTTGTAGTAATATTTATTTATCTATTGTGCTTACATAATAAAATCAAAAATAACAATAAATTGTTAAGCTATCTATAGATTTTTTCAACCATCTCAATGCTATATTACAATAATTTTAAGTTGCAATTCTCTAAATATTACTTTAGAATTATCTATAACTGTAGTTACTTTTCAATAATCTTAAATAACCTTTAATAACCATGAATGTTCGTTGAATTGCCCTATATAACCTTAATTGGCCGAAGAATGGCATTGGATGACTGAATAACTTCTTAATAGTTATTAGATGACCTTGTGTGTCTTCAAATGATCGACATCTGCTAAAATTACACTACTATACTAAACATTTCAAAAATCCAAAATTTTAAGTAAATCTAAACAGTTTTAGTTTTAAAGTTGTATGGCAACAATTTAAAGTTACCAATTTTTTTTAAATACTAAAAAACCTTAATTTTAGAAATATCTAAATCCAAGTCTTTTCTAGAAGTTTTATACTTTGAAACTTTTTAAAAGGATTTAAACGTAACTAATATTTATAGTTTTACAATTATTTACATTCTATAGTAACGTACAAATTTTAAATTTACAAATATTTCTAAACTTTTAAAATGTTAAATAATTCTACAATTTTCCTCAACCCTTTCAGAGATGCATGACAATTAGGTTATTAAAATTTTCTAACTGAATAGTTGAGGCTGTTAGTTGTTGAAACTTCGTATTCTAATCACTTTGGTAAATTTCCGTAAATGAAATACGAAACAATTGTCGCGAACGGCAAAATAAATATTTGAAAGTGTTATCGTATTTCATTTATGAAAATTTACCAAAGTGATTAAAATTTTCTAAATACTAAAAATCCAAATTTTAGAATTCTAATTTAGGACTCGTCTTTAATTTTCGAGTTATTTGCAAATGTAGACTTTTACGCATTCTTCATTCTTTAAAGGTTTTAAGTGATTTTAAAAAATTATACACAGCTTCAGAGCTAATTATTTAAAGTTACTAAAGTTGACTAAATATGAAAAATCAAAATTTTGAAATCTTAAATTGCTGAAATTCTATAAATACTGAAACGTCCAATTTGATAATTTCAATACTTTGAGATTTATATATAAGTCTGAAGTTATTTACAAATGTTAGAAGACCAAATATTTCAAATTTATTTAAGGGTTTCAAATTTTGAAAAAATCTATTATTATTAAACGATTTCACCAAAAGCTCAATGCCTAAATTTTGAATTACCTGTTTTAAATTTATTTATATTCTACAGATTTTTAGAAAAAACTTCTCAAAAAATTTTAAATGTATAAAATTCTAGTAATTCTAAAATTATTTATAGTTTTCTTGAATCATTCAGAGCTACATAAAAATAATCTTAAATTTCTTCTTAAGTTATATACAAATGCTTGAACATTCCAAAGTTGTTGAAAGGTTTTAAATTTTGTGTAATTCTAAAATTGTAAACAGTTTTTTTGGTAGTAATAAAGCTCTATGCAAACAATTTACATTTACAGAAATGTTCGAAATAAGTTAAACTTAAATTTTAGAATTTCAATAATTTTTGAAATATATGTTCTAGAGTTTTGTAAAATTTTAGACCTTTGAGACTTTTAAAAAAAAATGTTGAGCGTTAAAATTTTGACCAATTCTAAAATTATCTACAGCTTTTCCAAACATTTTAAAATCCATTTTAGAGTTTTATGACTTTTATATAGAACTCTATAATTATCTGCAAATCTAAAACATTTATACATTCCAAAGGTCTTTAAAGATCTCCATCCCAATAATTTTATGTGCAAATTAAATAAAATTAATTTCCTGGCCCAGTTTGTTGCAAATGAAATTTTTTAATGAAAAATCATTATTTTTTTCTGAGCATTACAGCGCATTGTGTCTTGCATATGTTTTGTGAGATAACGGTGCAGTAATGCTTAGAAAAATAATTATTCTTTATCAACAAATTTCATTTACAATAATTCTAAGTTACAATTTTAATAATAGTTAAAAACCCCAATTTTAGAATTTTAATCATTTGCGATTTTCACATGTGAGTTCTATTCTTTAAAACGTTTTAGTTTCTTTTATAGTTATCATTACTTTTCCTGTGTAAATAAATTCTTCTTCTGCGAGAGTTTCAAAAACGCTTAGCTTACATAGAGTATTTAAGTGTTTTATACTTTTTACAATATTTAAAAATTACCTCAAAATTTTTTAATGTTAGGTTAGGTTTTGTTTCAGGTAATAATAGTTTTTAATTTTAAATATTAATTGTCATAAATTTAGTAACATAGAAATCTCAAAAGTCTTAAAATCACTAGATTCAAACCTTAAATTCTTAAAATTGTTTAAAGTCTAGATCGGTGTTTCCCAAAGTGGGGCAATTTGATTGTTAAGGGGGGCAATTCGAAAATGAACTCTTTCAAATCCGATTTTCCATCGGAATCGGATTGCGATGTGTAAAACCTTCAGCAGAAATGCGCATTGCTAACAAATCAGTCATATCAAATTAATTTTAACACATATTTTAGTTTTAGTAAAATGAGTGGCGCAAGCAAGAAATAATTCGTCAATATTTGGAGGAATATTCAAAATTTGGGTTCATACCAGCTGTGCATGATGAGCGGTTTCCTTTATGCCAGCAATGCTTGACCAACGAATCAATGAAACGAGGTCGTCTTTAGGCGAAACTTAGTGCTTATATTAATTCAGATTTGAATTACTTACAAACGAAGAAAAATTTTGAAAAGAGAACAACAACAAAGTCTCTATTTGCTGCTCATTCTTCAACTCATAATCGTTTTCTTGAGGCTAGTTATCAAATGTCTTTATTAATCACTGGATCTGGAAAAAAAATCATACTATAGGAGAGAATATAATAAAACCGTCAATATCAGCATTTCTTCAAACGGTTCTTGAAAAATACTTGATTGTAGAGGCTTTAACTTTGTGATACATATTTTATAACTTTAAATAAAATAAAATAAACTTTGTTTATATCACACACTTTATTATTCTATAATAATAAAGTGTGTGATATAAACAAAGTTTATTTTATTTTATTTAAAGTTCTTGAAAAAGATGACAAAGATGTAAAAGCTATGCCACTCAGTAACAATAATTTTATCAGAATAATAGACAAAATTTGTGAAGATATTAAAATTATTATTGAAGTTGATATGATGAAGTGGTCGATCGCAATTCAGCAATGGGATTAAAACTTAACGTAAAGAAAACAAAATGGGTGGTTTAAAGTAGTCTCTAACATTTAAGATGTATTGATAGTTAAAAACGATATCATAGAGTTCAGAATTTCAAATATCCTGGATGTTACTTCAACGAAAACGGTGAAAATTGTCAAGAAATCCGATGCAGGATAGAGAAAATTAAGAAAGTTCTGACCTTTCATGATCTATCAATAACACTTCATCTGAGTTTGCTTCCTTGTTATGTTTTCAGTAAACTTTTGTACGGAATGGAAGAATAGACTCTTATAAATGGTATGTGTAAATGAATCTAAACATTTGATTTCAGATTTATTTTAATCTTCTTTGCAAAAGCTATTATAGCTTTCTTTCCCATAGTTTAGTAGCCTTAATAAGGTTTATTCTCTTTATCTAATAAGCTTAAAACCAAAAATTGCATTTCTCATAATAATTAAGCTTTCTCTCAATCTCATGGCCTGTATACGTGTAGTTGAGCAAATACATTTCACTTACACATTATCTACACTTGTATTTTATAGAGATTCCTCTTCATCGTCATTAGCATATCACACGATTACATTACACCTAATGGTCCATTAAAGACGGCAAAAAATAAATGATGGTCATGCTTTTAATTGCACTTACACACTCCATTATTCACTTTTTACGTGTTAGAGCCTGTTCCGTGAATGTAAAGCCGTGATTAATGAAATGCCAGCGCTAAAAAAAAATTATAATAAGACAATTCTGAGAAGTATCGATGTACCGTACGCACTCTGAACGGGAATTAAAAGAAACCTCCCATAATCATATCGGTTCCCGGACAACACATCCTCGCCCATATAAAGAATAAAGATGGTATTAACTCACTTCCGGGACATTGTTTCATGGAAGCCCATTGAAAATTCAGCACGCTTTATTAACGATATTTAAAACGGTACGAACGTCTGGAGCGGTCTATCCGAGAAGTCCTTCCATTGTCCTCGGACTCATTGCCGTTCATTAACCATTCATCAGGATATAAGAGTGCGACATAATGGAAGACGAGGATGAGGAGGATGATGAGGAGGGCGTTAATTAACTTACGGAATTAATACAGTAATTAGTTCGCAACTTCGAAATCGGGAGCATCTATTGAATTACTCGGAAAAGTTTGGTTGTTCACTGTTTAGATTCAATTACTAGCATTTAATCAATCGCATAGAATATGATTTAAACAGAAATAAATCATAAGGTCTTCACTTATTTGTTGTTGATTTTTTTTCTCTTAGCTGTAAAGTTATTCCAATTACACGGTGCAATCGGGTGTAGGATTTGATCGATTCCCGTGCACTGGTGAATGAGTACGTTCGACTTAAAGTTAAATTGGTATTGTTGACTGACTGATTCGTAATAAATCACGCCGGTACGTGGTGGGCCGTGAGTTATAAGGGGTGATCAATAAATCGGGAAGGTGTTGCCGGGCGATATATCAAAGGGGATCAATTAGTCCGTTGCGGTGGTGTTGTATCGACATGATCAATTAAAATTTAAAGCGGAATTCATCATATCGTACTCGTCAGACTTGTCGATATGCTTTTTTTCTTTTCATTTCCACTCGTTAAAGGTCGGCACGTTATGTATGTTTCGAGGGATGTAAACGTTTTCATTCGATGTAGGAATGTTGAATACGTATGAATAAAATTGTTATGTTGTGAGTTTAATGCAATTCTTTCGAAAATCATGTTTTATAATTATTTGATAAGTATTTTTCTAATGATTATATTTATTATTTGTGGTTTTAATGTTATTATTAAAAATAAAGAAGTTTGTAACAAATTTTAATCTAGATGAATATGAAAGAATAGGTCATGTTATTGACTACCTTGATAAGGTTACAAACTCTGTAATAAAAGCTTTATTTCAGAAAGGATTGTGTTGGTTCAGATTTGGTAGATTAGTAGTTGGAACATAGGTCGGGAGTTGAATATCAAATATTGGAGGTTGTAATGGAGTACGTACGAAGTGGCTTCTACCCTCTTTGCTTGCGACACCGTTGCGCTACCACCACAAGTACCACCACTTAAACACATGAAGAACTTACCAAAAAAAGCACAATACAAGGAAATACTGCCCCACAAATCAACAGAGCACAACCAACTCTCAAATTTGAAGCTGTTTTCGTACCCTGTGAGGTCAGAGCATTTGCAAGTTTAGAATTGAGCTCTAATGCTGTACGCTTCAAAAAGAGGGAAAAATCCAATAAACCGTTGCCCCCAGTTGTAAAACAGGAGCTAAGATGTTACGGTTGCCAGATGCCCGGCTTCATAAAAAGAAATTACATAAATTGTTCACCACCTAAACTACAGTAGGCTTTTGTTCAGATGACCTTGTGCTTAAGTTCGAGATAGACCAGCTCTCAACATCAGCGTTTGGAACATAGCTTACATAAGCAGCCTCGCCAGAGAAGAACTGTACAAAGAACTACAAAAGCAGCGAACACTCGCGTTCCAGTAAAACAGTAAAAATTCAGGACCGAATAATACCGACATCTTTCGCCTACATAAAGAATATCCCAAATGCGAAGACTTAATTGGGAATTAATTCTTTATTAGAAGAAATAAGCATCTATTGCTTTAAAATATATGTATCTGGAGCTGAGTTCATCTATAATGACGCAGTGAAGGAGAAAGACGACAGGTTAGAGTGGAAGAACATTCCTCAAGAGTGAACTCCGCCTTTCAGCTTGCTGTCAAAATAAAACAAGTCTGATAAAGTACCAATAAATAAATAAATAAATAAATAATAAATAGTGCTTGGTCATTCTGTAACGAGAACAATATGCATCTAATTACTCAAAAGGAGAAAACCCCGTCGAAGAAGAGAGGAAGAAATACCGCACCAAATACAGGAGAAGAAACTGAATTCTTCAAGGTAAACGACTACCTAAAGAAGCTCATCAAGGATAACCGCATAGTTATACCGTTTCCAAGGTCTCCTAGGAGTGCGACCCGTTCACAATACTTCTTCCTTCCGCTGGAGGAGGCCTTCGACTTCATGTTTCGTTATGCGATCACAAAAATAAACATGGGATGAGATCTACACCTAGCCTTCCTCGATTTAAATGAAATCCGTCTAAAACCATGAGAAGACGTTGTCCAGATCAGTTACAGCGAAAGAGAGAAGATAGATCGTCTTTTAGAAAAACACCGAGAGCTTTTCAATGAAAACTGATCCTTTACGGAGGCAGTTAAATACACCATCATTACAAGAAACTTTCTCCCGGTAGTCCAAACCCCGTATCGGCTATCGCCCATAAAAACAGACATACATAAAGCAAAAACTCGTCAAAGGACGCGTGGGCCTCTGCGATAGTTTTAGTACCGAAACCCGACGGGATAGTCAGGTTATGCATCGATTAGCGCAAACTAAACACAATCACGAAACCGTATAGCTGCCCTCTGCCAAGGGTTGACTATCTGCTACATGTTACCAGTGAAATAGGCATCATATCCACCCTCGACCTGTAGTCTGGTTACCACCAGGTGAAAGTCCGAAAGGAGAACTAAGATAAAATAGTGTTTGACACTCCGTTCGGCCTGTTTCAGTACACCAAAATCTGGTGCCCACAAGAATCTTAGTATACTGGGATGACCTCATAATCCTCTTCGCATCCGCAGAGGACTACCTGAACGACCTAGATTAGGTTTTCCAGAAGTTAAGACATTTTAACCTCAGAATAGACAGGAATGAATGCAAGTTTGGCTCCACTTCAGTAAAGTACTTGGGTCACATCATCAGCCAGGAGGAGGAGGGGATCCAGCCAAACCCGGAAAAGTGACATTTTTAACATAGAATAAACTGGAAATAATGCAAGTTTGGCTACACTTCCATAAAGTACCGGGGTCATATTAGCAGCTAGGAGGTGATTCAGGCAAACCCGGAAAAGGTATCTGCCATACCGCAGCGACTAGCACCGAAAAATATCAAGCAACTTCACAACGTCCTACAGGCTTACAGTTGGCAAAGAAGATTCATAAAGAACTTTCTAAAAGATCGCCGAACCGTTGAGCTATCTAATCAAAAGGGACGTTAAAACCGAAATGTAAATCTAGCGAAATAAAAATTAATTGTGAAGAAAGTGTTAGTGTTTTAATCAAGTTTTAATCATATCTTCATGTAACTCAACAACAAATTTCTATATAAAAGGGACATTCTTTGGATCTGGTGACCGCTAAGGCAAGAAGCGTACGAGTGTGACAAGGAAGCCCTCAGCAAAACACCAATACTCCAGCAGGCAAAACCCAACAAACCATACCTGTATACCATGCGTATATGCTTTGGAAGTAGCTCTGATGCAAAGGAATCCTAATATGGATTGGCCATTTTTGGAAAATGTTAATAGTGCATTAGACGAGTCTTATAAATTTTTATATGGCTTTTTGACAAGTCGTTCCCTTCTGGCCGATTTCCACCATGGTTTTAAAACGAACTTAGACGAAACTTAAAATTATTGTATCATCGTAAATGGAAATCAACCAAATCAACTTATTACTTGATAAATGGAAACATGCTATTATTAGTCCAATATTCAAGAAAAGGAGATCCTTGTAATTTAGACAATTACATGCCAATCGCTCTTGTATCAAATTTTTCTAAAATATTATTTACTTATATATATATATACAGGGTTATTCACGCTATACGGCACGGAATATTGTGGCCAAAATACGTGACTTTCAAAAAGTTTCACTTTGGGGATATATGGGTGTCTATTAGGGCTACTTTTTAAAATTATTTTCATAATATACAGGGTGTCCCAAAAACCCTAAAAGTATCAAAGTTGTGTTTTTTTTAATGAAACACCCTGTATTTTATTGCATTTTTGGATCCTTCGATAAAAATAAGTGTGTGTTTTAATAAGGTTTTTATTACATAAACCTTAAGGTTTTTGAAATAATTAGAATTTTGTAAAAATGTAACCTAATTTTTATGTTTCAAATACTTAAAAAATAATTAAGTTATGCATACCAAATTTACACTGAAATGTAACAATAGATCATATTTTATTTTCCAAGTATAATAAACTTGACATCTTATGCCGGGTGTAAAAAAATTGGAATTAAACAAATGAGAACTTTAAATGGCTATAACTTCATTTATTTAAATGCAACGCTATATTTATTAATTTATCAGCAAATGCACGTTTTAATTACCTTTCGAATGGTATTTAAATCTTAAGTGTTAAGTCTTCTCGTTCTTGCAGAAAACGCCAAAATATTGTTTATTGCACCGTTTTAGTACGTTTTAAGTAAAAAATTTGATGTATCTAGTTTTCTATGGTATTTAAAAACGTCAGATAATTAATTTAGTCTGTCATTTTAGTTCAAAAAGCCTGTCTTTTGTTATAGTTGTCTTATTTTGCATTTTTGTGTTAGATCGTTAGTAATCGTTATTGTTTGAACATCGCTTTTGTATTTTTTGGTAAAAAATGAAGATTTACTCAAAAGAAGGGGTTATTGGCATTATTTTTATGCTTGGAGAATGTCATCAAAATTGTTTATTGGCTTGTCGAGTTTGTACTTAAAGGTTTCCCGAAAGAAATCACCCTAAGTCAGCCATTTTTGAGAGACTATTAAACCAGTTTAAAGAAATTGGAAGTGTCAGTTATAAAAACCTCAGTATAAGAAAATCTGTGTAAATTTTCATTTTTTACTGTGACATACAACAACCATGTTGAAACAATAACGATTACTAACGATCTAACACAAAAACGCAAAATAACACAACTATAACAAAAGACATCCTTTTTAAACTAAAGTAACAGACTAAATTTATTATCTGACGTTTTTAAATACGATAGTAAACTAGATACATTAAAATTTTTACTTTAAAAGTACTAAAACGGTGCAATAAACAATATTTTGGCGTTTTCTGTAAAAACGAGAAGACTTAACACTAAAGATTTAAATACCATTCGATAGGTAATTAAAACGTGCATTTGCTGATAAATTAATAAATATAGCGTTCCATTTAAATAAATGAAGTTATAGTCATTTAAAGTTCTCATTTGTTTAATTCCAATTTTTTTACACCCGGCATAAGATGTCAAGTTAATTATACTTGGAAAATAAAATATGATCTATTGTTACACTTCAGTGTAAATTTGGTATGCATAACTTAATTATTTTTTAAGTATTTGATACATGAAAATTAGGTTACATTTTTACAAAATTCAAATTAATTCAAAAACCTTAAGGTTTATGTAATAAAAACCTTATTAAAACACATACTTATTTTTATAGACGGATCCAAAAATGAAATAAAATACAGGGTGTTTCATTAAAAAAAACACAACTTTGATACTTTTAGGGTTTTTGGGACACCCTGTATATTATGAAAATAATTTTAAAAAGTAGCCCTAATAGACCCCCATATATCCCCAAAGTGAAACTTTTTGAAAGTCACGTATCTTGGCCACTATATTCCGTGCCGTATAGCGTGAATAACCCTGTATATATACATATATATATATATATATATATATATATATATATATAATAATGTTAAAAACCATATATCGCCCTATAAACATGGATTTTTATCTGGTCGTTCCACGGTTACTAATTTAGCTACCATCACTAAAATTTTATCCGAGTCTCTTGATAGTCGTGGCCAAATAGATACATTTGGATTTTCTAATCATTTGTTGAAACTGTTCTCTTCGTATTTAAATTGCCGACATAACTCTGTATTTATAATGGCTCTCAGTCAAATTTATTTCAAGGTTAGGTGTTCCACAAGGGTCTAACTTGGGACCTTTATTTGTCCTTTATATACATGATTTACTTACATAATTGTTTTTTTCCAGTACTGGCATATGTGGACGATCTTAAAATATTCTCGGAAATAAATAATTCTGACGATTCCATAATTGTTCAACAATATATTAATCTAATTACGCTAAACTCAGCCAAATGCTACGCTGTTTTTCATAGAAGATGTAGTTAGTTAATTATTAAACACTGAGTGCTTTTAGTTACTATTTTTGGTGGTTTTAATTTACAAACTTGTTTAATGTAATTTTCTGTTTTATCCATTCATTTTAAGTTTAAATTGTTTTTAGTTTTATTATATATTTTAATTTGTTAGCATTAGTATTTATTTCTCTTTTTAAGCATATATAATTCTTTTGTTTACTTATTTTACCATATGTAATAATTATAATTTTGTCTTTTACTGGTTCTTTCCGTTGGACAATAAAGATTATTATTATTATTATTATTATAGAGTATGCCAGACTCCTCAGCAGGGCAGAAATTAATTACACTACAACGAAACGTGAAGTATTTGCTGTTGTCTGGGTTTCGAGGTTTCATTGATGACAGCCCAACAGTTAAATTGGTTCATTGAGTTACTTGAAGATCAAATTAATTTGACGAATAAAGCACTAATAACCTTTCTTCACAATTTGATTTGATTTACCAAATGTACATTTTGGACCAAAGTGACCATTATCAATGGATTAGCACTACAGCAGTTACCATCACCGATTACCAATACCTACGCTGGCTGATAATGAACAAATCACCAAGTGGACGCCAGATGCTTTAGCTTAAACAGTACAGGCTACAAATCGAATAGCGATGGACTTCGACAGCATCGACCTGCCTGTAAAATTCGAAGCAGAGCAATGAACAGAGCTGATAGCCGACAAGGTAATCTAGAAAATCATTAACACATTTGAAGCTAGCCGACCTGAAGAAACCAGAAGATGGACAACGAGGATTATGTACAGGTACTCCCACGATGATGTATGGAAGAACCCCAGCTCATAATCCTAAAATAAAATAGGAAGGAAATTTTGAGATCACACGACGACCCCGTCCCAGGTAACTATAATGCAGACCGCACCCTGAGGAAGATCCTGCAGAAAAATTTCCTCGATTGTCATAAATAATAAGGCTAACTCTAAGCCACCTGCAATCTCCAACCATTAACAGAAGGTTCGTGGTATTGGTCATCGACCTTTTTTGCCTCCAGTGATGCGTAGCGGTCCCGTTGGCCAAGCACTACTTATCAGCACTACGAAAATATAGCGACCAAGGAGGACGCCCCAGCTACCCGATTCGAAAGAGAGGAGGACCCAGACAGGACTCTCTGCCAGGACGTGCTAAGGATTCCGACAGGCAGATTGTAGCGGGGTACGTACGAAGCTGCTGCCGTTAGTACCAAAGCGCTCCTTATTCTCTCTCACACGTACAAAAGCAATATAAGGAAATGTATTCCCAATCGACTCTCAAACTTGAAGCTGTTTCCGCTCCCAGTGAGGTCGGAGCACTTGCTAGTTTAGAATTGAGCTCTCGCGCTGTACGCTTCATCAAGGGACCGTTCCTCAAGACAACGCTTGCCAAATCCCGAACGGACTCCACTCGGCACGTCGACTAGTAAACGTGGTCCAGCAACAACATTTGCCGCCACATTGACAATTTATTATATTAATTCTCGAATTTTAAAGGTTTATCTTAGATACTAGAACTTGGCTAAGATGGGCCGTAGCCAAATGAACAATGTCTTAAGTAAAATCATGACAGAACATTTGAGTATCTAAATATTATCTTATTAAGACTAGTAAGGAAAAAAACTAAATATCTACCCTTACATTCACGAGCACACATTGCTGATGACAATACATAGGATGAGGAAAGAAACATGGTACACTGGAGAAAATTCAAACACATAAAAATTGAAATACGCACTACAGAGTAAAAGATGTTAAGATTACATCAGTGGTCTGATTATAACAGAAAATATTTAATTTGCACACAATAGTAATATCAAAATAAGGCTTAGTTTATGTGCAGAAGTTCGATGGCGATGGATGTTTGTATAGCTTTTAACAGAAATATGATGAAAGACACTAGGTGGCAGGTTATTCCTCCTATTTCCTGAATGTTGGTTGAAATCAAGTAGTAAGAGGAGATGAGCATAGATTGAAGAATAATCTATAGGAGACGGTATTATAATTATACAGAAGGGATACTAAGTGTCATGTTGGTGACAAGAAAAATTTTGCACTTTCCGATGCTACATCGCAACGTATTACATTCTGATCGTAGATTGATATTTCGGGAGTATTTTACTTTAACGAAAACACTTGATATTACATTGGGCCCAATTGTTACACTGGTGTACAGGCCTAATAACTAAATTATTTACTGGAATTTGTTTTTTTTTTGACGTTGTGTTTATTTACACGTGGTACAAGTTGTTATGGAAGGAATTCTGGTGAATTGATTGTGGTTATAGGTATATATTTTTCTTGTTGCTGCGGATGGTATAATATTTATTTATTATCGAGTAATATTTCTTGGAATAATCTTATAATACGTGGAAGAAAATAAATTCGTTTGTCATGGGAAACTTTACTTGTTTTATTTAAATCTAGGGTTCGAGTTTACCGCGTAGACTTCACTTGCCACTTGTTTATTAAACTCGTGGCGCTCCCCTTATCTTCCCACTCCCTTCTTCACTGAAGCATAGCTGGTGTCGGGTGACAAGCGGAGGTTGTCTTGACAAGAGACAAACGAGAGGTCGGTAGGGTGCATTGATCTGTGGTTAAAAGGTGCGTTACATATTTTGGCGCCCAACGTGGGTTTTAGACAGTGATTGTTGATCTAGCGTGTAATTGTTCAGCATGGTTAAAATTGATTTTGGTAGGTTGTTAATGGACGAGTTATATGAAATCACGACCAGGGGTTTGCAACCGTCAACGGTTGAAGAGCTGAGGAAACCCTTGGCTCAGTTATTGAGACTGATGGGGACGATTTGGTGAAATCAAATGATGAAGACATCGAGGCAGAGGCTCCAGTTGCATCATCTTCGTTTATAGGATCAATGCATGATGGTCAAGTCTGTTCCAATTATGAATTGGGGACTTAAATTTTCCGGTTGAGATTCAAGCTGCTCATTGAATCTGTTCTTACAGCAAGTAGATGAATTGCGGAGGACAATAAATGTCGCAAAGGAACAGTTATACGTGTCAGCGGTAGACTTATTTTCAAGACAGGCGCGGTTATGGTACCGAGCAAGAGGACACCTTAACACAAATTGGGACTCCTTGGTAAAGATGTTGTGGGAAGAATACGATCTTAGTGATTACGATGATCAATTGTTGGAGGAGATCAAACGTAGGATTAAGACCCGAGCGAGATGATTAGCACATATGTGGTGGTACTGCAAAACTTTTTCTCATGGCTAACCGAGAAGAGGCTCAGCTGGAAATTATATTGCGGAATTTGGCTCCGTGTTCTCAGGTTCACCTTGGGCTGCAGAAGATTCTCAGCGTTGAGGAACTGTTGAAAGTGGAACGTTGTATCGAGGATAGGAAGAGGGCAATTGACAACTTTGTTTCACCTAGGCCTCGACTTTCGTACTTCGAGCCAGATCTTACTTTCGTAGGTACAAAGGAGGAGGAACGTCTCCGTCAGACAATTACTCCCAGGGAGGTGACATGTTTTAATTTTAAGAAGGGGCATCGTCGATGGCAATGTAAAGAGAAAGTCAAGAAAACATGCTACTGGTGTAATAAAGAAAGTTTTATACGAGCTGTCGTACGTGTAGGCAGGGAAACGAGAAAGGCCAGCGCTAGTAGGTTGCCTAGCATCTGGTTTGTCCGAGTCAACCCAGATAGTATTAAATTTTATTTTCTCACATGTGCTAACGTTAAAATTTTTGGTCGAGGGTTTTTGAGATTGGGCGAGTAGATCAATTATAGGAGGCCCGAGTTGGAGTTCGTTGTGGGGCATTGGAGTTGGGTTAAATTCATAGCAAATGCAGCCATGCAAGTTTGCAAATGGGGAGTCATGCCAAGTTATTGGGAGTTTAAATGCCCAGTACTGTTGAAAGAGAGGGCCAATTTTTTGGTGGTACCAAAGCTGCCACACAGGATGATGCTAGGTGTTGATTTCTGAAAAATTATGGGAATAGTACCAGATTTGATATCGGATAGCTGAAGATGAAGAACAGGAATTTCTGGCACTAGGATTAACAAAAGAATAGGCTAAGGTCGTTGGACAACTATCGGACAAACATTTTTCATCAGTCACCACATAGTAGGGTTGTGCTCAGAGAGTAGAAAATGTCTTCCGTGCCTCGTCAGAGACAGTCAGAGAGATGCCTACCCACTGCCGTTCATAAACAATACTTTGAACAAGCTGAGAGACGCTAAGTACTTATCGATGCTAGAAATTAAGTCAGCATATTGGCAGATTCCTCTGGCTAAGGAATTAAAACACTAAACAGCTTTTACCATACCAGCGAGGCGATTATTCCAGTTTACGAGGATGCCATTTGGGCTGCACTACGCGCCAGCCACTTGGTAAAGGTTCACCAACAACATTGTACGAGTTAAGTTAGAGCTATATGTGTTCGTCTACCTCAATGACATAATTATAATTACTTCGACGTTCAAGAAGCATGTGGAAATCTTGTCAAAGGTGGTATGTGTTTTGAAGGAAGCTGGTTTGACATTGAATAGTGATAAATTTCAAGTATGTTGTTCAGAGGTCAGGTATCTGGGCTAAAAATTTCGACGGCAAAGACTATGAAGAAGGAGGAGAATGTTAAATTTAGCTGAACACCAGAGTGATTGTGCAAAAATGTGTAAAGAAAGATAAAGACCTAAATTCTCAGTAGTTCTGGCTGAAGGATCAGTTACATTAAAATAGATTTGCTGTAATGATTATATCTTTACTTTGACGAGAAAAACATTTTAGAAGCAAAATTATTACTTGTAAGATAACGATAGATAGATTCCTTAATTAATCTAAATTATAGAAAAAGATAGAATTATAGAAGAGAAGTTACCAGGAGAGTAGGAAAGTCTTCAGGCTGGTAAACACCAAATCTCCTGACACAAAAAAAATCAATATCCTTACGTGAGGTCTCAAGTTTTAAAGACTGGACTTTTCATCATCTTTCCTGACATTAAGAGAAAATCAGGTTAATTGATGCATGCACTCCACCGACGTGACGCGTTTTAGGTGGTGCTCATTCCGGTAATCGGTTATTTGCCGGAGTGGAGTTATGAAACGTAAAATTTCCTAATATTCCTCGCATTTATTATCCCCCCGGGGGCGATATTTCACGTGCGGGACGTTCAGGAGTCCCGGGGTGAAACTCCCTGCCCGGAACAAATAATCGTTCGGCGACCGAAATTAATGATATCTCGCGGTCGCCCATTTATCATCCGTACCAGACTAAAGCTGATTGCGTCCGAATTGCAATAATCAGCCTACCTGACGCCCGGTCAATAACAACGTCGCCTTTAAACATTTACGTAACCGCAGGGATGTTTCCCCGGCCCGCGCAATATTTGCCCCATAATCGGAATCCTCGATGAAACCTAATCGCACGCGCATTTGAATAATATTATTTTAGGATTATCGAGTTCCGAATTTACCCTCGCCACCTACGCAAACTAATTCCGTATTAAAATCAAGTTTTAATGAGGATTAGTTAGCAATATTTAGCAGGAATTATTATTAATGGATCTAAAAAGGAAATATTAAAGTAATATATTAAAAATTTAATTTTATTTAAATTTAATATGTAATAATTTATTCGACCATCAGCTTCTTAACAATTTAACTTTGTTACACCATTATATTTAAGTGCTCCTATGTTAATAATTAATATCAGTTTCGTCGTGAAACAGTACACACTGAACTACTAAATAGTTAGTAACTTAAAATTGAATTTGCTACGTTAATGGCGTGTTAATAAATAATGTATAATAACCAAAACTACATCTATAACACACCACCAACCAGTCTATAAGTAAGTAAATAAATAATGTAAATTTATGAAAGGCCAACAATAGGTTAATAAATTGAGTTGATCTAATGCGAAGGTTACACATTTAGCGTTTCGTGTCTTCGCACAAGGGCAAGTCCAATGGCGAGATTGTTGATTTTATTGTTGTTAAATAAATAAATTCCATTGTCAGGCTACGTGCGTTAATAATGCGACGACGGACGCCGTATTGGAGTTTATGTTTATGGCCCTGTATCGAGTGAATCGTTGAAAACGAGATCATTAATTACTGAACGTAACAATAGATTGATTAATTAATCCGTGGTAATTCGTATGAACGCAACATGTAATTGATTGATTTCCGTGATTTGGTGATTTTACGGTTGTGCGGGCAACTGTGCCGTCGGAACTGTCATTGACGTATCAAATTATTATAAATTAATTTGAAGGGTTGATTATGTAACATTGTTTACAGAAGTCTTTTAATTTCTAACTTTATTATTCATGGAAGTAATATAAATAAAATTTATATTTATTCCAAGAAAAAACTTCTTTCTCCTTACTAAATGCATGTATCTCTGACATCTCATTGCAAATTTCATATTTTTGTGCAATGAAACAAAATTACGACGTCCAAAACTTAAACTGTTGAAAATATAATTACACTCTGTGATTGAAAACGTTGTAATTTAATTATTTCTACCTAAATTAACATTAAGATTTCAAAATCTATACTAAATAGACATATATTTAATATCCAATTAAAATAATCAAGGTTTTGTAGCTATAAACAAAATGGCGACGTTTAGAACTTAAATTGTTGAAAACAAAATTACATTCTGTGATTGAAAACTTTATAATTTAATTATTTCTACCTAAATTAACATCAAGATTTCAAAATCTATACTAAATAGACATATATTTAATATCCAATAAAAATAATCAAGGTTTTGTAGCTATAAACAAAATGGCGGCGTTCAGAACTTAAACTGTTGAAAGTAAAATTACACTATGTGATTGAAAACGTTGTAATTTAATGATTTCTACTTAAATGAACTTCAAGATTTCAAAATCTGTACTAAATAGACATATTTTTAATATCCAATTAAAATAATCAGGGTTTTGTAGCTAGAAACAAAATGGCGAGGTTCAGAACTTAAACTGTTGTAAATAAAATTACACTCTGTGATTAAATTTCAAAATCTATACCAAATAGATATATTTTTAATATCCAATTAAAATAATCAGGGTTTTGTAGCTAAAAACAAACTAGCGACGTTCAAAACTTAAACTGTTGAAAATAAAATTACACACTGTGATTGAAAACTTTGTAATTTAATTAATTCTACATAAATTAACTTCAAGATTACAAAATCTATACTAAATAGACACATTTTTAATATCCAATTAATATAATCAGTGTTTTGTAGCTAGAAACAAAATGGCGACGTTCAGAACTTAAACTGTTGAAACTAAAATTACACTCTGTGATTGAAAACGTTGTAATTTAAGTATTTCTACTTAAATTAACTTCAAGATTTCAAAATCTATACTAAATGGATATATTTTTAATATCCAATTAAAATAATCATGGTGTTGTAGCTAGAAACAAAATGGCGACGTTCGGAACTTAAAATGTTGAAAAAAAAATACAATCTGTGATTGAAAGGATTGTAATTTAAATATTTCTATTTAAATTTACTTCAATATTTCAAAATCTGTACTGAATAGACATATTTCTAATATCCAATTAAAATAATCAGGGTTTTGTAGCTAGAAACAAAATGGCGAGGTTCAAAACTTAAACTGTTGTAAATAAAATTACACTCTGTGATTGAAAACGTTGTAATTTAATTATTTCTACTTAAATTAACATCAAGATTTCAAAATCTATACTAAATAGATGTATTTTGAATATCCACTTAAAATAATCAGGGTTTTGTAGCTAGAAATAAAATGGCGACGCTTAGAACTTAAACAGTTGAAAATAAAATTACATTCTGTGATTGAAAACGTTGTAATTTAATTATTTCTACTTACATTAACATCAAGATTTCAAAATCTATACTAAATAGATATATTTTAATATTCAATTAAAATAATCAAGGCTTTATAGCTAGAAACAAAATGGCTAGGTTCAAAACTTAAACTGTTGTAAATTAAATTACACTCTGTGATTGAAAACGTTGTAATTCAATGATTTCTACTTAAATGAACTTCAATATTTCAAAATCTATACTAAATAGACATATTTCTAATATCCACATAAAATAATCACGGTTTTGTAGCTAGAAACAAAATGGCGACGTTCAGAACTTAAACTGTTGAAAATAAAATTACACTCTGTGATTGAAAACGTTGTAATTTAATTATTTCTACTTAAATTAACTTCAAGATTTCAAAATCTATACTAAATAGATATATTTTTATCATACAATTAAAATAATTAGGGTTTTTTTAGCTAGAAACAAAATGGCGACGTTCAGAATTTAAACTGTTGAAAATAAAATTACACTATGTGATTGAAAACGTTGTAATTTAATTATTTCTACTTAAATGAAGTTCAATATTTCAAAATCTATACTAAATAGACATATTTCTAAAATCCAATTAAAATAATCAGGGTTTTGTGGCTAGAAACAAAATTGCGAGGTTCAAAACTTAAACTGTTGTAAATAAAATTACACTCTGTGATTAGATTTCAAAATCTATACCAAATAGATATATTTTTAATATCCAATTAAAATAATCAGGGTTTTGTAGCTAGAAACATAATGCTTGAATGAAAACGTTGTAATTTAATGATTTCTACTTAAATGAACTTCAAGATTTCAAAATCTGTACTAAATAGACATATTTTTAATATCCAATTAAAATAATCAGGGTTTTGTAGCTAGAAACAAAATGGCGACGTTCAGAACTTAAATTGTTGAAAATAAAATTACAATCTGTGATTGAAAACGTTGTAATTTAATGATTTCTACTTAAATGAACTTCAAGATTTCAAAATCTATACTAAATAGGCATATGTCTAATATCCAATTAAAATAATCGGGGTTTTGTAGCTAGAAACAAAATGGCGACGTTCAAAATTTAAACTGTTGAAAATAAAATTAAACTTTGTGATTGAAAACGTTGTAATTTAATGATTTATAATTAAATTAACTTCAAGATTTCAAAATCTATAATAAATAGACATATTTTTTAATATCCAATTAAAATAATCACGGTTTTGTAGCTAGAAACAAAATGGCAACGTTCAGAACTTAAACTGTTGAAAGAAAAATTAAACTTTGTGATTGAAAACGTTCTAATTTAATTATTTCTACTTAAATGAACTTCAATATTTCAAAATCTATACTAAATAGACATATTTCTAATATCCAATTAAAATAATCAGGGTTTTGTAGCTAGAAACAAAATGGCGACGTTCAGAACTTAAAGTGTTGAAATAAAATTACACTATGTGATTGAAAACGTTGTAATTTAATGATTTCTACTTAAATTAACTTCAAGATTTCAAAATCTATACTAAATAGACATATTTTTAATATCCAATTAAAATAATCACGGGTTTGTAGCTAGAAACAAAATGGCGACGTTCAGAACTTAAAGTGTTGAAATAAAATTACACTATGTGATTGAAAACGTTGTAATTTAATTATTTCTACTTAAATTAACTTTAAGATACCAAAATCTATACTAAGTAGATATATTTTTAATATCCAATTAAAATATCTGGGGTTTGTAACTAGAAACAAAATGGCGACGTTCAGAATTTAAACTGTTGAAAATAAAATTACACTCTGTGATTGAAAACGTTGTAATTTAAGTATTTCGACTTAAATTAACTTCAAGATTTCAAAATCTATACTAAATAGATAGATTTTTAATATCCAATTACAATAATCAGGGTTTTGTAGCTAGAAACAAAATGGCGACGTTCAAAACTTAAACTGTTGAAAATAAAATTACACTCTGTGATTGAAAACGTTGTAAATTAATTATTTCTACTTAAATGAACTTCAAGATTTCAAAATCTGTACTAAATGAACATATTTTTAATATCCAATTAAAATAATCAGGGTTTTGTAGCTAGAAACAAAATGGCGACGTTCAGAACTTAAACTGTTGAAAATAAAATTACACTTTGTAATTGAAAACGTTGTAATTTAATTATTTCTACTTAAATTAACATCAAGATTTCAAAATCTATACTAAACAGACATATTTTTAATATCCAATTAAAATAATCAGGGTTTTGCAGCTAGAAAAAAAAATGGCGACGTTCAGAATTTAAACTGTTAAAAATAAAATCACACTCTGTGATTGAAAACGTTGTAATTTAATGATTTCTACTTAAATGAACTTCAAGATTTCACAATCTGTACTAAATAGACATATTTTTAATATCCAATTATAATAATCAGGGTTTTGTAGCTAGAAACAAAATGGCGACGTTCAAAACTTAAACTATTGAAAATAAAATTACACTCTGTCATTGAAAATATTTTAACTTAATTATGTCTACTTAAATTAAGTTCAAATCATCAAAATCTATACTACATAGATGTAGTTTTAAAATTCTTTTAAAAGAATTGGGGTTTAGCACCTAGAAACAAAATGGCGACGTTCAAAACGTAAACTGTTGAAAATAAAATTACACTCTGTGATTGAAAACGTTGTAATTTAATTATTTCCAATTAAATTAACTTCAAAACTTTAAAATCTCTACTAAATGGATGCATTTTTAATTTCGCATTAAAACAATCATATTTTTTTAACTAGAAACAAAATGGCGACGTTGAAAACTTAAACTATTGAAAATAAAATTGCACTCTGCCATTGAAAACATTGTAACTTCATTATGTCTACTTAAATTAAGTTCAAATCATCAAAATTTATACTACATAGATATAGTTTTAAAATTATTTTAAAAAAATTGGGGTTTTGCGCCTGAAAACAAAATGGCGACGTTCAAAACGTAAACTGTTGAAAATAAAGTTACACTCTGTGATTCAAAACGTTGTAATTTAATTATTTCTGCTTAAATTAACTTCAAAACTTTAAACTCTCTTTTCAAGTAATGCATTATTTATATTGCATTCAAACAGTCATGGTTTTTAACTAAAAACAAAATGGCGACGTTCAAAATTTAAACTATTGAAAATAAAATTACACTCTGTCATTGAAAACATTGTAACTTAATTATGTCTACTTGAGTTAAGTTCAAATGATCAAAATCTATACTACATAGATGTAGTTTTAAAATTCTTTTAAAACAATTGGGGTTTAGCACCTAGAAACAAAATGGCGACGTTCAAAACGTAAACTGTTGAAACTAAAGTTACACTCTGTTATTGAAAACGTTGTAATTAAATTATTTTTGCCTAAATGATCTTCAAAACTTTAAAATCTCTACTAAATTGATGATTTTTTTATATCGCATTAAAACAGTCATGGTTTTGTAACTAGAGACAAAATGGCGACGTTCAAAATTTAAACTATTGAAAATAAAATTACACTCTGTCATTGAAAACATTGTAATTTAGTTATGTCTACTTAAATTAAGTTCAAATCGTCAAAATATATACTACATAGACATAGTTTTTAAATAATTTTAAAACAATTGGGATTTAGCACCTAGAAATAAAATGGCGACGTTCAAAACGTAAACTGTTGAAAATAAAGTTACACTCTGTGTTTGAAAACGTTGTAACTTAATTATTGCTACTTAAATTAACTTCAAAACTTTAAAATCTCTACAAAATGGAAGCATTCTTAATATCGCATTAAAACAGTGATGGTTTTATAACTAGAAACAAAATCGCGACGTTCAAAACTTAAATTATTGAAAATAAAATTACACTCTCTCATTGAAAACTTTGTAAAATAATTATGTCTACTTAAATTAAGTTCAAATCATCAAAACCTACACTACATAGATATAGTTTTAAAATCCTTTTAAAACAATTGGGGTTTAGTACCTAGAAACAAAATGGCGACGTTCAAAATTTAAACTATTGACAATAAAAATACATTCTGTCATTGAAAACATTGTAACTTAATTATGTCTACTTAAATTAAGTTTAAATCATCAAAATGTATACTATATAGATGTAGTTTTAAAATCCTTTTAAAACAATTGGGGTTTAGCACCTAGAAGCAAAATGGCGACGTTCAAAACGAAAACTGTTGAAAATAAAATTACACACTGTGATTGAAAACGTTGTAATTTAATTATTTCGACTTAAATTAACTTCAAAACTTTAAAATCTCCACTAAATGGATGCATTTTTAATATCGCATTAAAACAATCATGGTTCTTTACCTAGAAACAAAATGGCGACGTTCAAAATTTAACCCATTGAAAATAAAATTACACTCTCTCATTGAAAACATAGTAACTTAATTATGTCTACTTAAATTAAGTTCAAATCATCAATATCTATACTACATAGATGCAGTTTTAAAATCCTTTAAAAATAATATAGGTTTCGCACCTAGAAACAAAATAGCGACGTTCAAAACTTAAACTATTGAAAATAAAATTCCACTCTGTCATTGAAAACATTGTAACTTAATTATGTCTACATAAATTAAGTTCAACATATATACTACATAGATGTAGTTTTAAAATCCTTTTAAAACCATTGGCGTTTAGCACCTAGAAACAAAATGGCGACGTTCAAAACGTAAACTGTTGAAAATAAAGTTACACTCTGTGATTGAAAACGTTGTAATTTAATTATTTCTACTTAAATTAACTTCAAAACTTTAAAATCTCCACTAAATAGATGCATTTTTAATATCGCATTAAAACAATCATAATTTTTTGACTAGAAACAAAATGGCGACGTTCAAAACTTAAACTATTGAAAATAAAATTACACTCTGTCATTGAAAACATTGTAACTTAATTATGTCTACTTAAATTAAGTTCCAAGCATTAAAATCTATACTACATAGATATAGGTTTAAAATCATTTTAAAACAGTTGGGGTTTAGCACCTAGAAACAAAATGGCGACGTTCAAAACGTAAACTGTTGAAAATATATTTATACTCTATGATTGAAAACGTTGTCATTTAATTATTTCTACTTAAATTAACTTCAAAACTTTAAAATCTCTACTAAATGGATGCATTTTTAATATCGCATTAAAACAATCATGTTTTTTTAACTGGAAACAAAATGGCGACGTTCCAAACTTAAACTATTAAAAATAAAATTACACTCTATCATTGAAAACATTGTAACTTAATTATGTTTACTTAAATTAAGTTCAAATCATCAAAATCTATACTATATAGATATAGTTTTAAAATTCTTTTAAAACAATTGCGGTTTAGCACCTAGAAACAAAAGGGCGACGTTCAAAACATAAGCTATTGAAAATCAAATTACACTCTGTCATTGAAAATATTGTAACTTAATTATGTCTACTTAAATAAAATTCAAATCATTAAAATCTATACTACATAGATATAGTTTAAAAATCAATTTAAAAAAATTGGAATTTCGCACCTAGAAACAAAATGGCGACGTTCAAAACGTAAACTGTTGAAAATAAAGTTACACTCTATGATTGAAAACTTTATAATTTAATTATTTCTATTTAAATTAACTTCAAAACATTAAAATCTCTACAAAACAGATGCATTTTTAATATTGCATTAAAACAATCATGGTTTTTTAACTAGAAACAAAATGGCGACGTTCAAAACTTAAACTATTGAAAATAAAATTACACTCTGTCATTGAAAATATTGTAACTTAATTATGTCTACTTAAATTAAGTTCAAATCATCAAAATCTATACTACATAGATATAGTTTAAAAATCATTTTAAAACAATTGGAGTTTCGCACCTAGAAACAAAATGGCGACGTTCAAAACGTAAACTGTTGAAAATAAAATTACACCCTGTGATTGAAAACATTGTAATTTAATTGTTTCTCCTTAAATTAACTTGAAATTTCTTGAATTAGTTTCTCATGTAGCACGTGGTGAAACATTTTGTAATATAGAAATAAGACAATTTACACTTGGTTTGTTTCACAGTGAAACAAACCAAGTGTAAATTGTCTTATTTCTATATTAACTTGAAATTTTCAAAATCTATACTAAATAGATATATTTTTAATATCCCATTAAAACAATCGGAGTTTTGTGCTTAGAAACGTTAGGCGGCGTTAAAAACTTAAATTGTAGAAAATTAAATTACACTCTGCAATTTAAAAACATTGTAATTTAATTATTTGTACTTAAATTAACTTCAAGACTTTAAAATCCATGCTGAATAGATAAATTTTTAATATCCCATTAAAATAGTTGAGGTTTTGTAATTAGATACAAAATGGCGACGTTCAAAACTTAAACTGTTGAAAATAAAATTTCAATCTGTAATTAAAATCATTGTACTTTAATTATTTCTACTTAAATTAACTTCAAAATCTATACTAAATAGATACCTTTTTAATATCCCATTAAAACAATCTAGGTTTTTTGCCTAAAAACAAAATGGCGACGTTCAAAACTTAAACTGTTGAAATTAAAATTACACTCTGTGATTAAAATCATCGTAATTTAATTATTTTTACTTAAATTAACTTCAAGAGTTCAAAATCTATACTAAATAGATACTTTTTTAATATCCCATTAAAACAGTCGGAGTTTTGTACCTAGAAGCAAAATGGCGGCGTTAAATACTTAAATTGTTGAAAATTAAATTAGACTCTGTGATTTAGAAACATTGTAATTCAATTATTTCTACTTAAATTAACTTCAAGACTTTAAAATCTATAATGAATAGATACATTTTTAATATTTCATTAAAACAGTTCAGGATTTGTAACTAGATACAAAATGGCGACGTTCAAAACATAAACTGTTGAAAATAAAATGTCAATCTGTGATTAAAATCATTGTACTTTAATTATTTCTACTTAAATTAACTTCAAAACTTTAAAATCTATACTAAATATATACCTTTTTAATATCTTATTAAAACAATCGAGGTTTTTTGCCTAAAAACAAAATGGTGACGTTCAAAACTTAAACTGTTGAAAAATAAAATTACACTCTGTGATTAAAATCATTGTAATTTAATTATTTTTACTTAAATTAACTTCAAGAGTTCAAAATCTATACTAAATGGATACTTTTTTTAATATCACATTAAAACAATCGGAGTTTTGTACCCAGAAGTAAAATTGCGGCGTTAAAAACTTAAATTGTAGAAAATTAAATTAGACTCTGTGATTTAAAAACACTGTAATTTAATTATTTCTACTTAAATTAACTTTAAGACTTTAAAATCTATACTGAATAGATACATTTTTAATATCCCATTAAAACAGTTGAGGATTTGTAACTAGATACAAAATGGCGACGTTCAAAACATAAACTGTTGAAAATAAAATGTCAATCTGTGATAAAAATCATTGTACTTTAATTATTTCTACTTCAAATAACTTCAAGAGTTCAAAATCTATACTAAATAGACACTTTTTTTAATATACCACTAAAACAAGCGGAGTTTTGTACCCAGAAGCAAAATGATGGCTTTAAAAACTTAAATTATTGAAAATAAAATTACACTCTGTGATAGAAAACATTGTAATTTAATTATGTCTACTTAAATTAAGTTCAAAACGTCAAAATCTATACTACATAGATATGGTTTGGAAATCCCATTATCCCATTAAAACAATTGGGGTTTTGTGCCTAGAAACAAAATAGCGACGTTGAAAACTTAAACTGCTGAAAATAAAATTGCACTCTGTGATTAAAATCGTAGTAATTTAATTATTTCTACTTAAATTAACTTCAAAATGTCAAAATCTGTAATAAATAGATACATTTTTAATATCCCATTAAAACAATCGGGATTTTGTGCCTAGAAACAAAATGGCGATGTTCAAAACTCAAACTGTTGAAAATAAAATTACACTCTGTGATTGAAAATATTGTAATTTAAATATTTCTTCCTAAATTACATTCAAAATTTCAAGATAAATTCTAAATAGATATATTTTAATAACCCATTAAAACAATCGTAATTTGGTGCCTAGAAACAAAATGGCGACGGTCAAAACTTAAACTGTTGAAATTATAATTACACTCTCTGATTGAAAACATTGTAATTTAATTATTTCTACTTAATTTAACAATGTTGTGGAGTCACCCTGGCGGCAGCTATCAGTCCGACACCGAATGATGATTCAAGAGAAATCGAAATTGATTTCCCGCCAAAACAACCAGAGAATGTAGAGGTCGTTACTCCTTCCCCACAAATAACCACAACGTAGTCCACAATGAAATTAGAGTTTCAGAACAAATGGCAAAGTCGGTACTGAGAATCATTAAAATTGACAATACCCTGCGTCAATTCACTCTACAAACTGTAAAAAAACAACCCAACCTCAAACCTCTAGAAGACGATGAAGGGAAGTTTATACAGCCTAGAAGAAAATATACAAGGAAATCGAGAAAGGTCATTTATGGAACAAGGAAGTACGCGGACACTACATTTTCTGCAGAAATAACAAGATGCTGGATATACATTAATCGTGCAAAAAGTGCAGTGACCACCAGTGATAGTGTTAATCAATATTTATCAAATATTCTCAATCATAAAGATTTTACATGTGAAAAGGAAGAACACTTGCGTTATAATGGTATTAAAATTAGTGCCCCATTTGCAGATCGTGATACATTAATGGATCCAGAAATTCGGCCTTCCTCCTGGAAGGACCCACATAATAAGAGCATAGCTCTGCTGGCGAGGTGTGATACAGCGAAACACGTGTCCAGGGATTACCCTTCTTAATAATTTCGTGATGTGTCTAAAAACGATAACAGTACAAATTACGTCGGATTGTACTTAGTGTGATTTAAGTCATCTGACGGCAGCTAATTGTTATGTCCTTCAATTCCTGGCGGTACATTAGCACGAGGAGTAGTTGTTTTAACTATTAGCTCTTATTTCTTACATAATCATTGTAAGATAACGGTGCCATAACGCTCGGAGAAATTAATTTTTCTCATTCAAATTTTCATTCCAACAATACTGCATCGGTAAATTAATATTTATTTTAATTAACACGTATAACTATAAGCCGCTACTTTTTTCATAAACAAAAAAGCTCAGAACCCCAACAGGAAAAACTCAGATACTATTAGTTTTAATAATAAAACAGTTAAAATCTTTATGTATTAATATGCAAGGAGTTAGAAATAAAGTAAAAGAATTAGCCACTTTAATAGAAATCAATAATTTTGAAATACTCGGTGTAAGCGAACATTGGCTAAATGCCTTGGAAAGCACGTCTTATTCAGTGGGAGATCTATTTTGTGTTTCTCAATTCTCCAGAACAATTCATTCACACGGTGGTGTCTTAGTTTTATTAAATCAAAAATTTTACTATCAAGAATTGGAAAATCTCAACGGATTATCCATCGAAATAGATTGCCAAATTGCTGAACTAAATATTGTCTACATAACTATTTATCGATCTCCAAGTGGCAATTTACCTACTTTTTATAATATGTTAGATCAATTAGATATTGCAAATAATAACGTAATAATAGGCGGAGATTTTAATATACATTTTAATGAAGCTAATAATGTGCAAACCATTGCAATCTGTGATGTTTGTAATAGCAACTGTTTTATATAGACCACAAAACAGTTGATTTTCCAACACGTGGTAAAAATATTATAGACAATATTTTTTACAAATGTTTCACAAAACAGATATGATGTTAGCTTTATTACTACTTCATACTCCGATCATATGGGCATATCGTTTAACACCAATTGTACAAAAATGAAAGCCGACTATAGTTACAATGTCATAAGACCAATAACCAATGGTAAGTTTCTTTTCTATCAATTTCTAATGGGTGTTTATTGGGGAGGAATGAAATTGTTAACCGATACAAATAAAAAATTTATTTCATCGCATAATAATGGAAGCTTTTGAAACAGCTTTTCCAGTTGTTACAATAAAAAACAATAAAAGTTATACCAAAATGATACATTGGTTCACGCATGATTTACACAAAATGAGAGATTGTTTGAACTTAATACAAGAGTCGTACAGTAAATATAAAACTCCAGAAAACCTTAAACTTTTTCGCAGCTATATAAACCAATATCTAGATGCTATTAAACATGCAAAAGTAAAGGCAAACAATAATTACATTACTTATTCCACAAATAAGAATAAAGCCATGTGGCCAATAACGAATTCTAACAGAAAAAGCTTAAACTGTGATAGTAACAAAATTTGTGACATATCTCCAGATACTTTCAATAAATCATTCGTCATCTCAATATGTAATCTAGTCAATACAATACCGGCTGCACAAGATCCAATGCAATTATTCCAGAAAGTATACGATTCAACATTTATATTTAAAGAAGTATCACAGATTCAGGTAAGAGAGGCTATCATTTTTCTCAAGAGTTCAAAAAGTAAAGATATAAATGGGCTTTAAATTGATCTGTTACAATGTTGCACCGACATTTTTTTTATCCCCTATAGCACATATTATTAATCACAGCTTTAAAAAATCTACTTTTCCAAACGCCTTAAAAAAGTCAATAATTTTACCTATATATAAAAAAGGGGATACAAGCGAACCCAGACCTATTTCATTACTTCGTATGTTCTGAAAGATATTTGAAAAATTATTGTCGAAACAAATATATCATTATCTGGAATCAAAAATTTTATCAAATTATCAATTTGGTTTTAGGTCCGGTAAATATACAGAGGATGCAGTGCTAGACGTAATAAACTTTATTCTACAGGCTTTAGAAGATCGTGAACATTGTATTGCAACCTTTCTAGACTTATCAAAAGCGGTGTATCAATCACCAGTTGCTGATAAAAAAGCTTTTGCAATATGGTTTTGAAAAAGCCAGCTCAAAATTGCTTAAGTCATACCTTAAGACAACAGCATGTGAGGGTGGGGGAGATAGTGCCATCCAAAATTACAGTAATCAGTTAGCTGGAGTTTTTACATTATTATGTAAACCATTAGTGCAGAAACGCTTATAGAGATTTATTACTCTCAATATTAATTATCATTATTAATACTGTACTAGATATTTCAATATTTAATTTGCAAAAAAAGGTTAAATGAAAATAATTTTTAAGTTTTTATACCACTAAATAGTGGTATAAAAACTTAAAAATTATTTTCATTTAACCTTTTTTAAAATGAACTACCACATAGTAACGGTCGCTACCATCATTTTCATTTAATTTGCAGCTACATTTTTAATATCCCTTTACAACAATGCGGTTTTCGTATCTAGAAACAAAATGGCGACGTTCAAAACTTAAACTTATTGAAATAAATTAATGAAATATCAGTGGGGTGAAGTAATTCAATTTAATTAAAAATAATAATTTACATATACATTAAACCAACATTACGCGCCTCGTTTATACAAAACTGGTCCCTTTAAATATTTAATCCGGTCCTCGACAATTAAAAAAATATAACCACCGCGTCCACCCCTAAACTCTCTCTTCCTCTCTCACTCTTTCTCTCTCCTGGAAATGAATTTGACGTAAATATAAATTTCACGAAATCCAGTTGGCACATCCCCGGCCCCTGCGGCCGAGTTTCACGGGGCGTCAGTTAAATAATAAAGTATAAATGAGAATACATTGTTGTTTTACGAGCGTGCAGTCTCTGACCTACATCCTGCTCACTACGTAAATGCTCGTTCCCGGTTACCGCTATAAGCCGGCGCGGTACTCTCCGCAGTACCGGCGATTGTTCACGGAAATGTGCTGTTCGCGGGAATGAAGTTTTATGGAAGACCACTCGCTAAAACGGATGAAAAGATCAAAAGTGCGCGCACGGCGACTTTTAATCAATTCCTCTTTGCCCTCCCAAAGAACAACAACAACAACAATATAACGGTTCCGCTCCGAAAGGTGATTCTTTCTTTTCCAATTATTTACCTTCGGGGTCCGGCAAAGATTGCATCATCCGCTCGATAAAGCTCATGCAATTATATACCTACAAAGGGATTATGTCGCACGATTTTATTGAATAAAATATACGCGACCCGTGCGCCAGCTCTTTATATTTTATCTTCTTTAATGATCACCAAACTATAGCAGCTTAAATACTTTATATTTTCGTTTACAGTAATATTAAATATTTAGAAATGTGAATAATCATGAAAGACTTCAAAATTAATAAATGTTGATTCATAATTCTTGGATTGTTTATACTTGATAACTCTTGGATTGTTTATGTACTAAACAGTTTGATATTAATAATGGCCACTTGGTGATTAATACGTACATTTAGCGATAAATAAAGTGCCAAACATACATTAATGTGATACTTGAAATCTAGTTTAATATCACTAGTAGGATTCGCTTTCTTTTACAAAAAAAACCTCTTAGTGGCAAGTGGCGCCCAACTGAGGGCACCTATGACCCAAGGTTAGTTGGTAGGTGCCCTTAGTTGGGCGCCACTTGTCATAAGGGTTTTTTTTTAATAAAAGAAAGCGAATCCTACTAGTGATATTAAACGAGAAATAAATGGCACAGTAGTGACATTAAGATAGGAGAGCATACTGGAAAATATACCGACACTTGCAGGGATGGACGTTGCAAGAACTTAAATCTCTCTTAAGGTATCTCTTAGTATGTTTCATCCAGACATTAAGATTTTTTGTAACATAGATAACGCAAGGAACATTCTATGAGGAACATGTCCTAGGATTCATTAATGCAACAATTATTACATTTATAAAATATCAGCTTATTGAACGAGAAACTAACAACAACAAAAACTAACATGTAACGAGTCTCAAAGGAGAGATTTTTGGAATTTTTTTAGAAATGCAAATATAAAGTAGGGTAGAATAGAAGATTTCTAAGACACATTCTAGCATGATGTTAAGGTCTATGGAGTAATTTGAGGATAAGAACATTTAAATTCCAAAGATCAAAAAAATTAACTCCTCAGAGATGTTTCTGATCAAGGAGATCAACCTTCATCGTGAAATTCTTCTTAAATATTTAAAAGGCCTATAATTCAAGGACAAGTCACTCAGTTGAAAACGTAACCTCGACATTTAAATAACTCTAAATGACGTATTCTTTTTAAAGATTTTTCTAAGGTTTAACTTCATGTAACTCCATGAAAACGCTATACTTTAAAATAATAAACGTTTCGCTTGTACTTTAAATTAATAAAATATTCTGTGGTAAATTTAAAAATAATTTTAACGGCCCGTCATAAATACGAATAAAATAGTTTCTGTCACAAAAAAAAATTGCGCACAAACAAGCTTGTGCATTTCATTTCGATATAATCACATAGACGCGTCGCATTGTTTTTCCAGTTTGACGAATTCATAACTAGAATATCGAAAATCCAATCCAATCTACATTGATTTTGCACAGAATGGAATTGCAAAACCGCCATATCAATATCAATTTGAAACGTATTAATTGGCCGAATCTGTAAATAATTTGTGCGTTGGAAGCGTACAGTTATGAGCCGCGGGTTATTATATTTATTAGTTTATTATATTTGATTACAGAAAGTTATGCCTTTTTTGTTGATTAATTAATTCGTTACAACTAAAAATTATTTCGGTTGTTTATATAAATTTATATAAAATGTATGTGTAGGGTGTAAGGTGGATGCCTCCAAATGACACTCCATTCAAATTATTATACTAACAAGCTTATACTTACAAGGTGTGGCGTCAAGAAATTCTTAAGGTAGTTTTCAATTCTTTTTCTATTTAGTTGTATTAATAGTTGATGCACAGTAAATTGTGGCACCTGCAAGGGCTACCACCAATAATGCCAGAAACAAGATGTCCAGGGCAAAGACATGGGATGAGACGCTGGAAGAACTTCCGCAGAAGGTTGCCAAGAAAGCGCTTCAAAAAGAGATCTTACGTAACAAGAAACACTGTTAAAGAGACCTCTTTGACGAAGTGGAGAAAAATGCATTCGAGCTAGCTTTCAAGATCGTGGCCAAGAAGCTAAGGACCAACCAGCTAGAACCGGAAGAAATGGTCCCTGGCTGAACTGCAGTGGTGGTCGACGTACTCTGCCCCACAAGCAAAAACTTGTAGTAATTCAATTTACCACCGAGGAATTGCAGAGGGCAAATCTATTGCAAAAGATGTTAATAAGGAGGGTAGTAAAGAGCATCGAGGAATCGAGCAGACTGTTCCTGAAACAATACGGTTTCCGAAAAGAAACGTTCAATAACGTACGCGATCATGATACTACAAGAGATAGCTGCAGGCGCGAACGCCGGGCCACCCAGAAAGAGAAGACACTCATTGTGGCAGTGGACTTGTGCAACGCATTTAATACTCTGTCATTATCAACAGTAATCAGTGCGCTGGAGAAACGAGGCTTCCCGCGCTACCTGAGCGACAGGAGTCTGACGTATGAAGAAGAAGGACGCGAGCAGGAAAGAGTGATCACGTAAGGGAAACCTTGAGGGTCTATGCTGAGTTCGATGTTACGAAACTTGGAGTACGACGACGTGCGGCGGATAGAGCTGATTGCGTTCGCTGACGAACGAAGACGACCCGAGGAGGCCAAGAAGAGAGTAACGGAGTTCGGGCTGGAAGTGGCATCGAAGAGGACGACGACGGCATGGCTATCCACAAAACGATCAAGATCAGGAATCAAGAGGTAGAGGTGGGGAAGACAATCGAGTACCTAGACGGCAATGGCACCACAAGAACAGAAGCGGATGTAGCCTCATGCTTAACATCAGAAGGACAGGGGAGGGTCGATGTTGAATGTTGGCGACGGTGGCGAAGACAAAACTAATGTTGAATGAGATGCAATGGGACGGCCAGGAACGTGACAAAGCTGCGATGAGCAATCTAAATCATAATCAACACATCACATCAACGACTTAACGACGATATTGTTAATATTCCTAAAGTATAATTTCCAGGTCAACAGACAAAAATCAAATCTATGACAATTGAAGATATTTCTCCTCAGCTACAATATAACTCTAAAACGAGGGCAGCAGCCATCATAAATTAGAGGATGCATTATATGTATATTTACTTTGTAGAAAGTTAACTAATAATTAGAAAAACTCGAAATATTTTCGTGATTTTTTCTGGTTATTAAAAAAGAGTTTGCTCAATTTTGTCCAAACATGAACTTTATTCTTATTTTTGCAAAATTATTATGATCACTAACGTGATTTAAAAAATGTGAAATTTGAATGAAAAGAAGAATAGGAAACTGTTATTCTTATCATTATTGCAACAAATTAAATTAAATAAGTCCTTATGATTTAATATTATATAATCTGCGTACTGTTAAACAAAGGAAATATCACCAATGAATATTCATCAAAATTCGTGAACCGATTATACAGGCCAACAAAAAAATTACGATTTAGATTAGTACATTTTGTTGAAGTTTTGGTGGCTAAACTAATAGAGAATCAATATTTGTTTGTTTCTATCACGCATAATTTTTTAATGTCCTTACTAGGTGTCTCATTTATGGTTTTTTAAATATTTGAGAATAAAAATTAAATGGCCACTGGATTCTTCCAAAAGAAACCTTAAAGCTGTTCTCTTGCACAATGGGAATGTTTTCTCATCGGTACCGGTTACCCATTCTGTGCAAATGACGGAAAGCTAAGAAAATATTAAAGTACTGCTTGAGAAAATAAATTACAAAGATTTTAGTCTAAAAATTTGTGAGGATTTGAAAATTGTAGGACTTCTACTAGGACAGCAGTCAGGGTATATGAAGTACCCATGTTTTTTGTGTGAGTGATAATTTAACTCCCGGATCAAAAAATGTTCTGCACGAAAGTCTTGTTAATCCACAAAAATCTTGTTACCTCCATAATACATATTAATAAATTAACAAAAATAAAAAACATACATAAAATTATGGGCGGAGTTTACAATTAAATTGTTCTTCCACTCAAACATGATCATGATGATGAGGGAGCTAGTATCCTCTTCGACATCCATAATCTTCTATACTTGGTTTTATTCAGTTTTTAGTCCCCTTTTTTTGGAGAGATTTTTTTGGCTACTTATGTGAGCATATTAAAGTAGGATTTATGAAATAATACATTAAAGCTTTAAATAAAGGTGGAGATTGTTTCAGATACCTTCGAGGAAAATGTCCAACTATCTCAGATGCAAAATTAAAGGAAGGAATTTTTGTCGGTCCTCAAATAAGGAGATCCACGAAAGATCAAGAATTTGTTAATACCATTACTGTAACTGAGAAAGATGCATGGATTTCATTTATTAATGTTTTTTTGGGAAACAATAAGGATAATAACTTCAAGGTAATTGTGAACAAAAAATGCTACAGAAATTTATGGAATTGGGATGTAATATGAGCATAAAAGTCACTTTTTACTGTTGCATCTTGACTACGTCCCGAAAATCTTGGTGATGTGAGTGAGGAGCAATGTGAGAGGTTCCACCAAGACATGAAAGAAATGGAACATATGTATCAAGGTCGGTGGAATGGTTCAATGACAGATGATTACTGCTGGCCAATAAAAATGGACAATCCGGCCCTGGAATTCAGAAGAAAATTCGCTAAACGAAGTTTTTCATCCAAAAAGGTAATATTTTCTGAAAAGAAAAGAAATTAAAGACTTTTTTCAATTTAGTTTACTATTTCTAATTGGTTTTTGTCTCTGTATCAATAAAAGTAGCTTTTATTTTGGCCAATATTTTTATTAATTCTATTTCAACTTTAATAAAAAACCTTACATGGCACTCGGATTTGAGTTCAGCAAATCAAAATGATTCAAAATCAGTTGATAGATCGAAATCAACTTTCAAAAAGTCAAAATTTGTTGGCCTATGTTATTAACACCCTCCAAACGCAATTACTCCATCTCCAAAAGCACTTGTTGTCGTTTAAAGTCTGAAAAACATAAGACTATACATTGAAGGAGCTGCATTAATGATTTACATGGACCATCGGACCGCTAAAATAATGCTTGAGTTTGGAAAATCCAACCGACAATTTAAGGAGTATCCAGTATAGCAAGGGAGAACAAAATGAAGTTAAAACAATGATTCCTAAAAAACTAACTAAAGAAATCTGTTCCCACCATCAAATTACAAACTGTCCAGGAGACAGACTCCAATTTGCAAAAAAGTCATCATCAGTTTGAAAGTACATCGAGAGATGGACACTAAGCTTGTCGTAAAGATTTTTTGAAAGAAACGTTTTCGAAGTTCTAGCTTTCTATGACACACCGACTCGGTATCATGTCAAAAATAAGTCAAATACAAAAAAGTACGACAAAGTTATCCGAATAGGAATATCAAAAGCTGAAAATTTCCCTATCTGGCGAAAATACTGCTAAGAGAGAACTGCAAACACATAAACGTAATAATATCTTCTCAATGTTCTTTCCATTTCTATTTCTTGTATTGAATTAACACTTAATTTAATATTTTATTTGTAATCATTCTTTACGCAGTGGTATATATTTTTTTACCTTTCTCACTTATATACCTTATGTATTTTGTATTTATAATATTGTAAAAAGGAGTATTCCGTAAATAAAGTATTATCAATATATAAGCGCGGCGTTTTAACAAGACGGAGCAACGTGTGCCGCGTACTCCGGCCGGCCGATCGATTCGTTCGCTAATGAAATTCCCGGGCCGTATTATTCGCGATTTAACATTTTCCTTTTGCGTGGCGTACGTGAAGGGAAACGTCTATGCTAACGATCCACAAACGATTCCGAGGGCTGAAAGTAATCGGTGCGATAGAGTTCACTTTATGCGAAAGCGTAATGAACGTTTTCGTTAACGAATGGGCATTCGCCGAAAGAGACGGAAGGCGGCGGGAGAGGAGGAGGAGGAGGAGGAGGGGAAGGAAGGATATTTGTCGTCGTTATTTTCTTTTCCAACTCCGTGTGTGCACGGTTTATTATTACAGAGAAAAACATCATCATTACCTCCATAATATTAAAAATTAAATGTTGATTTTTATTTATTTTAGAAAAATATGTTAAGTTTTAGCAGTTTAATTAAAGGATTTTTGCAATTTTTAATTCTTCAAGTCGTAAATGTATAAAAACTAAATGTTTCATTGTGATTATCATAAAGAGCTTGAATATATCATTCCAAAAGAGAAATGTTGCGAAGTAATGAATAATACGTTTTTGGCCTTAAATTAAACACATCAATCTCCCCTTTTTGCTAATACTATTACCATTTCACCGCTTTTGAGTAAACAGGAATTAATAAAAATGTTTTCAATTCAAATAGGAATTGTTAAAAAATATTTTCCATTCTCAAACACGGAAAAATCTGCAAGTGTAATTTTGACATTCATAATTCTGACTAAAGCAGGATCGATTCATTCTCGTGCGGGACTTTCACTTGGAAGGACCCATGTAGTAATGAAATAGCTTCACTGGCGAGCTGTAATACAGCGAAATACGTGTCTAGAGATTGTCACTACGTAATAATTCATAACATGTTTGGAAAACGATTACAGCACAAAATTATTTGAAGTAACTTTATTCCCAAATAATTTAAAAATACGTATGTTTGCAATTGTATGAATAATTTATAGTAAAAAATATTTACCTCAGCAACAAAAATGACTACGAGGGCGTCGTCCCTCTCGTCCGGACTCATCCCGTCGACGAGGCTCTGGAGCGTCTCCATGAGGTAACTGTGTTTCTCGCGGCGCACCGTCGGTATCCCGAGGACGACGGAGACGCCGGTCCTGCCCTTCGACATGAGATAGCCCAGCCGCAGGCTGGTCGGGTCGTCCAGCAGGTGCGGCAGGAAGTGGAACGACGAGGGCAGCCGCAGCATTATCGGGGGATTGAGGCCGTGCGCGGCGTTCATGCCGGACATGTTCCTCACCATTTGGCGCACCTCGGGCTTGAGGGTGCTGGCCAGCAGCGGGAAGGTGCCGTTACCGTCACCAGGCACGGCCATTTGGTCGATGTGCTGCGTCAGCTGCTGCAGGTCCTCCTGCCTGGCGCGGTACATCGTGTCCAGGTATTGCAGTTTCACTTGCAGTTCCGCCAGCCGCTGTATTAACATCTGCTCCGAGCTCACGTCTGAAAATAATTTTAAAAAATGTTACATTCAATACCCTTGATTACCTAATAATTTAAAAATACACAAAACGTTTCGTCTTACGAAGACTATAAAACAAATCACTTATTAAAACAATTTCTCTGGTTAATACCTCGACAGATATTGAATTATACCCTTGATTATCTTCATAAGAAATAATAATTTTGCTTTGAACTAAACTAAAAAACTAAAACTTAGTTGGTTTCATAGATATTTGTATTAATATAATTATTAGAGGTATAAATTTTGATGGTTAAAACATAGTAAGTGCGTTAGTTAAGTGTTTAGTATGATTATATGTTTATCAAAAAATATTTCACTTTTTTGAAGTGTTATAATTAAACATCTCAGAAAAAAGATGTTTTAGAAACTTTTTTTCAAGAATTCTAATTGGATCCAAAAATACCTCCCATAAATAGTTTAAAATTTTCTTAGAAGTTATATAATTTATTTTTTTCGAGGGTTCTTGATTTCTTTAGTTGTTTTTTAGAAATTTTTCTTCAAAATTCCAAGAATTTGAAAATATTTTAGTAGCTTTTTAAAAATATTGCTTCAAACATTTTTTTAGAGGGTTTAAAAACTATTTAAGAAACTTATTTAAAAATTATAATATTGCCCAGAGATTTCTCTTGTAAATAGCAAGAAATTTTGAAGAGATTCCATATTTTTTGGGAGGTTCTAGATTTTATTCCGAGTTGTTTTAGAAATTTCTGTTTAAACATTCTAATACTGTTCAAAAATTTCTTTTGAAAATTGCAAGAATTTTCTAAGAACTTCTGAAAACAATTTTAAGATTATCCAAAAAAATTTCTTCTAAACTGTAAATAGTTTAATTGAATATTCAATATTTTTTGACTAGATTTATTTAGATATATTGCATTATACCATTGATTATCTTCATAAGAAATAATAATTTTGCTTTGAACTAAACTAAAAAACTAAAACTTAGTTGGTTTCATAGATATTTGTGTTAACATAATTATTAGAGGTATAAATTTTGGTGGTTAAAACATAGTAAGTGCGTTAGTTAAGTGTTTAGTATGATTATATGTTTATCAAAAAATATTTCAATTTTTTGAAGTGTTATAATTAAAAATCTCAGAAAAAAGATGTTTTAAAAACTTTTTTTCAAGGATTCTAATTGGATCAAAAAATGCCTCCTATAAATAGTTTAAAATTTTCTTAGAAGTTACATAGTTTATTTTTTTCGAGGGTTCTTGATTTCTTTAGTTGTTTTTTTTGGAAATTTTTCTTCAAAATTCTAAGAATTTGAAAATATTTTAGTAGCTTTTTAAAAATATTGCTTCAAACATTTTTTTAGAGGGTTAAAAACTATTTAAGAAACTTATTTAAAAATTCTAATATTGCCCAGAGATTTCTCTTGTAAATAGCAAGAAATTTTGAAGAGATTCTATATTTTTTGGGAGGTTCTAGATTTTATTCAGAGTTGTTTTAGAAATTTCTGTTTAAACATTCTAATACTGTTCAAAAATTTCTTTTTAAAATTGCAAGAATTTTCTAAGAACTTCTGAAAACAATTTTAAGATTATCCAAAAATTTTTCTTCTAAACTCTAAATAGTTTAATTGAATATTCAATATTTTTTGACTAGATTTATTTAGATATATTGCATTATACCATTGATTATCTTCATAAGAAATAATAATTTTGCTTTGAACTAAACTAAAAAACTAAAACTTAGTTGGTTTCATAGATATTTGTGTTAATATAATTATTAGAGGTATAAATTTTGGTGGTTAAAACATAGTAAGTGCGTTAGTTAAGTGTTTAGTATGATTATATGTTTATCAAAAAATATTTCAATTTTTTGAAGTGTTATAATTAAAAATCTCAGAAAAAAGATGTTTTAAAAACTTTTTTTCAAGGATTCTAATTGGATCAAAAAATGCCTCCTATAAATAGTTTAAAATTTTCTTAGAAGTTACATAGTTTATTTTTTTCGAGGGTTCTTGATTTCTTTAGTTGTTTTTTTTGGAAATTTTTCTTCAAAATTCTAAGAATTTGAAAATGTTTTAGTAGCTTTTTAAAAACATTGCTTCAAACATTTTTTTAGAGGGTTTAAAAACTATTTAAGAAACTTATTTAAAAATTCTAATATTGCCCAGAGATTTCTCTTGTAAATAGCAAGACATTTTGAAGAGATTCTATATTTTTTGGGAGGTTCTAGGTTTTATTCCGAGTTGTTTTAGAAATTTCTGTTTAAACATTCTAATACTGTTCAAAAATTTCTTTTTAAAATTGCAAGAATTTTCTAAGAACTTCTGAAACTTCTGAAAACAATTTTAAGATTATCCAGAAATTTTTCTTCTAAACTGTAAATAGTTTAATTGAATATTCAATATTTTTTTGACAGTTTCTAGATTTATTTCAGTGCTGTTTTGAAAATATGTCTTTACAAATTCTAATATTGTTCAACAAGTGTTCTTCAAGGTTGCAAAATTTTACCGGTGACTTGGAAACCATCATTTTAAAAAATAAAATATTATTCAGCAAATTCTTTTCTGAATTGCACAAATTTTGTTTGAATTTCTTAATTTTTCAAGTTTTTCAGCAACTTCATTTTGAATTTTCTAATATTGTCCAGCAATTCCTCGCCTGAATAGATACAATTCTTCTCTAGGTTCTAAAATTGTCTAGAATAGTTTTAGAATTTTTAGAAACATTTTTTTAAAAATGACAACTTTTTACTCTTTAAAAATATTAATATTTCCAGTAGTTTTTTTTTTACCTAAATTGCAAAAATATATTCGTGGTTTTATAATTTTCTTTCGAGGGTTTTATATTTCAGAAACTTTTCTTCTAAAATTCTAATATTGCTCAGCATCCTCTCATAGAAACAGTAAGAATTTTCTTTGAACTTCTATAATTTATTTTTTGATGATTCTTCAAAAATTCTATTGTTCAACTATTTGCAAAAATTGTATTTTAAGGATTTTAGAATAATTTACAAGTTTTTCAGAAACTTCTCTCTCTCTAGAACTCTATTAATATTATCTAGCAAAATCTCGTCCAATTTTCTACAATTTCCTTTTAAGGGCTAGATTTTTACTGAAATACCTCTTCGAAAATTTTAATATAACCCAGCAAAGTTGCATGATTATTTTAAGGTTCTTTCTTTCTTTCTTCTTTTTGATTTTTATCGGAGTTTTTATAATGTTTAGCTAAATATTTCTTCCAAATTGCAAAAATGTTCTCTATTTTCAAATTAAATTTTAATATTTTCAGTAATTTTGTTCAATATAATTTTTTATATTTTGCAACAATTTTCTTCATTATAGAAAGAATATTTTTCGCTGGTTTAAAAATTTACATAACTTTAATTTTAAGTTTTTCAGAAAAATCTCTTGAAAAATTCTAATTGTGTCCAACAATTTCTCTTTCAAATTGTAGTATTTTTGAAATTTATCTTTCAAAATTATAAAATTCAGCAATTTTTATTTAAAATTATAAGAAGTAGTTTCTACCTCTCCTTAGAGTTTTAGATGTTTCCATCAGGATTTTTCTAGTCTTCTATCTTCTGTTATCTGTCATGAGCCCAAAATATTTTTCGTAATGCCTTATGCTTTTTAACAAATATCTTATGTTTTTAACAGTTTTATTATTTTTTATATTATAATAATCCATTCTAAAAAACTTCTTTTAGCAAAAGAAAAATGACAGTAGCCAAAATACTGTTTTCTGTTATTTGTCTTTTGTATGCTCTCTCCGTCCAGTTTTTGTCAATCGTCTTTTACCGCCTGTTTTTTGTCTTTTATTGTTTGGCTTATCTCTTTTGTCCTTCTATCTATTGTATTTTATCTTCAGTCTTTTGTTCGCTTTCTTTTGTATTCTATCAATTGTTTTTTTACGTTTTCTTTCTGTTTTTTGTCTTTGGCTGTCTGTTTTTTGTCTCTTATTATTTGCCCTCTGTCACCTGTCTTTTATCTGCTTTCATTTGACTTCTTGTTTTTGGTCTTTGGCATTTTGTCTCCTGCCCTTTATGTTCTGCCTATTGTCTGTTTGTTAAAAAAACTTCAGATTATTTCAGATATTGCAGATTTTTTGTCACGTTGTAAACTGTTACCGTTGTTTAAAATAATCGTTTAGCCTAATCCATTTTTTGTCTTTTTCCTTCTGTCTACCATCATTCATCTTCTGTCGTTTCTTTAATACAATCTTTTTTATTAAAAGAAAGCAAAGAAAGGCTTTAGAAATCTTTTTGTAAAATTTTATATTTTTAAATAATTTTTTTTGTATTTTTTTAAATAAAATAGATTATAAGAAATATGGCAAGGAAAAAATTTCTACAATTAATTCTAAGAAATTATGAAAAAAACATTTTTTTTATAGTTTTTTTGCCAAAAGAGATTTTAGGGAATCTGGAAAGACAACAACAATTTTTGTATTTGTATGTGCTTTTTTGCTAAAATAGACTCTAAGAAATTTGGAATAAAGAAAATGTAATTCTTCTGCTAAAACACAACACCTTTTGTAATTTTTTTGCTAAAATAAATTCTAGGAAATTTGAAAAGACCAAAATTATTTTGAATACTTTTACTAAAATAGATTCCAAAAAAAGAAATAAAATGCTTCAAAAAAATATGGAAAAGGAAAGTTATTTGCAGATTCCAGAAAATTTGGAAAGGTAATAATTCTTTTATTTTTTTTTTGTAAAAATAGATTCTAGAAAATTAAATAATAAAATCCTTTTTTGAGTTTTGTTCTTTATTTATTTATTTATTTATTCTTACGAATACATTATTTACAATAACAAATCGAATCTGTATTTGTATTTTTTTACTAAATTTAAAAAGACAGATTTTTTAATACGATAAGTTTTTGAAAAAGACAAACAAACATTTATAACTTTTTGCTAAAATTTGAAAATTCAAAAGTGCTTTTGTATTGTGTTTTGGAAAATATCTTCTTGGAAATTCTTTTATATTTTTTTCCTGCTAAAATAGATTCTAAGAAATTTGAAAGGCAAAAATTTTATTGTAGAATATAGAAATATGAAGAAGCAACAAAAATCATTTGTATTTTTTGTCAGGATAAATTCTAGGAATTTTAAAAGAGAACCAGTTTATAATACTTTTGTTAAAATAAATTCTGAGAAATCTGATAAGGAAAACAATTCATTTGTATTTTTTTGCTATAATGGATCTTATAAAATTATGGAAAACATATTTTTGCTCAAAGAGATTTTAGAGAATTTGGAAACTCAAGAACAAGTTTTGTATTTGTATTTGTGTTTTTTTTTTTCATAAACTGGAACAAGAAATCTAAGAAATATGGAATGAAGAAAATCTTTTGTATTTTTTCTGCTATAATAGATTTGAACCAAACATATGAAAATCTGTTCGAATTTTTTTGCTTTCTTTAAAGTTTAGAAAGGCCAAAAAAAAGAAAGACAGTTTGTATTTCTTTCGTTAAAATAGATTTAAAAAAATCTTGAATGACAAAGAGTTGTTTGTAATTTGTCTGCTATAATAGATTTTAGAGAAAGTCCTTTTGTAATTTTTCTTTGACAAAATAGATTCTAGAAAAAATTCTTTTGTATTGTGTATCCTAATATATATTCTAAGAAATTTGGAAAAAGAAAAGGCTTTTGGTAATTCAAAAATAGATTCTAAAAATTTTGGGAAAGCAAACATTTTTTGCGATTTTTTGTGCTTAAATAGATTCTAGGAAATTAGAAAAGACAAAAGTTCTTTCGTGTTTTTGTTTCACTAAAATAGATTCTAAGAAATCTGGAACAGAAAAAAAATCTTTTGTAATTTTTCAGCTAAAATAAATTTCAGTAAAATGTGAAGGATAAAAAATCCTTTTTTGGTAAAGTAAAATAGATACGAGGGTTTTGTAATATTTTTTACTAAATTATATTCTAAGATGACTGGAAAAGAAAAATTTATTATTTTAATAGATTCTAGAGTGACATTAGCAATCATGACGTAAGTACCACAGAAAAATCCAGGCTGAAACATCGCAGGTTAATTTATTAGTTATATATATATATATATATATATATATATATATATATATATATATATATATATATATATATTAATGTAAATAAAAATGTTTTTTTTTCCAAATCAATATTAGGAAATTTAGAATAGCTACTTTTTTTGCTAATATAAATTCTAGGAAATCTCGAATGGTTAAATGGAAAATAATATATTTCTTTTATTACAATAGATTTTATGAAATTTCGAAAAGGAAAAATATGTATTTTTTTGCTAAAATAAAGAATTCTAAAATAGATCCTAAGAATTTGAAAAGAGAACAATTTATGTATTTATTTCGTTATAATAAATAATAAATTTGATATGGAAATAAATTCTTTTTAACTTTTTTGCTACAAAAGATTTTAGAGCATTTGGAAAAACAAGAACAATTTTTGTATTTGCTATTTTTTGCTAAAATAAAATAAATCTGGAATGGAAAAATCTACTGTATTTTCTGCTATAATAGTTTTTATATAACAAAACAATACGGAAAACCTTTTTTATTTTTTTTTTGCTAAAATAGATTCTAAGAAATTTGGAAAAGTAAAAACTTCTGTAGTATAGTCTTCTCTAAAGTTTGGAAAAAAATAAATCTTTTGTATTGTTTTTGCAAAAGTTATTTCGTATTTTTTCCTTGGATAGGTGCTAGAAAATTTGAAAACGAAAAATCCATTTTTACTAAAACGGATTGTATGAAATCTGAAAAGAAAAAATGTTTAGTATTTTTCTTTCGCTAAAATAGATTCTAAGAAATTTGGAAAGAACTAAAATTCTTTTGTATATTTTTACTGCACTAGTTTCTAAGAAAATAATTGTTTTAGAGAAAACAAATTCTTTTTTATTTATTTGCTGAAATAAATCCTAAAAATGTGCCAAAGGAAAAAAGTATTTTGTTATCCAAAGGTAGATTCTAGAAAATTTGTTTTTTTAATGATTTTGTTTTTGATAATAAATATTTATTCCCAACCGACTATTAGAGCTTTACAAAGGAATTTTCATAGAATAATAATAAATCTGGTAAGGAAAATAATTCTTTTGTAATTTTTGCTATTATAGATTTTATGAAATTATGGAAAAAAAATTGTATGTTTTTGCTAAAAGAGATTTTAGAGAATTATATTAGAAAGAAACAAGTTTTTAATTTTTATCTGTATTTTGTTGCTAAAATAAATTGAGAAATCTGGAATGAAAAAATTTGCTGTATTTTTCTGCTATAATAGATTTTAAACAACTTGAACAAAATAATACGAAAAATCCTTTATATTTGTTTTGCTAAAAGAGATTCTAAGAAATTTGGAAAAGTAAAAACTTCTATAGTATATTTTTCTCTAAAGTTTGGAAAAAAAATAAATCTTTTGTAATGCTTTTTTTTTGCTAAAACAGTTTATAAAAAATGTGGTAAGTTAATTTGAAGGGGAAAAAATTCTTTTGCTACAATGAAAATTATGGAAAGATAACTTTTTTTGCTAAAAGAATATTGAGGGAATTTGGAAAGACAACAACAATTTTTGTATTTATATTATTTTTCGTTAAAACAGATTCTAAGAAATCTGGAACAGAAATTTATTTTGTAATTTTACTGCTAAAATAGATTTTAGAAAATTTGAACAAAAAAAGACAAAACCTTTGTAATTTTGTAAGAAATGCTTTTCTATTGTGTTTCAAAAAATTGATTCTAGCAAATATGAGAAAATAAAAATTCTTTTGTATTTTTTTGTGCTAGAATAGATTCTAAGAAAATTTGAAATATCAAAATCCAAAGACAAAGAATGGTTTTTGCTAAAATAGATTTAAGGAAATTTTGGAAACCCAGAAAATGTTTTTTGTTACCATAAAATAAAGAAATCTTTTGTATGTTTTTCCTAGAATAGAGAATAGATTCTAAAAAGAAAATATGTGTTTGCTAAAATAGATTCTAACAAATATGGAAAGAAAAAATGTCTTTTATATTTTTGCAAAAATAGATTTTATGAATTTTGGAAAAGAAAATGCTTTGTAGTTTTTTTCTAAAATTTTGTAATTTTTTTTTTTGCTAAAATAAATTCCAGGAATTTTAAAAGAGAACCATTTTATATTTCTTTAATTAAAATAAATTCTAAGAAATCTGGTAAGAAAATAATTCTTTTGTATTTTTTGCTCAAAGAGATTTTAGAGAATTTTATTAGAAAGAAACAAGTTTTGAATTTTTATCTGTATTTTGTTTTTTGTTGTATTTTTCTGCTATAATAGATTTTAAATAACTTGAACAAAATAATACGAAAAATCTTTTGTATTTTTTTGCTCAAATTGATTCTGAAAAATTTGCAAAAGTAAAAACTTTTGTAGTATGGAAAAAAATTAATCTTTTGTATTGCTTTTTTTGCTAAAACTGTTTCTAAAAAATGTGGAAAACAACAGTTATTTCGTATTTTTTTTCTATAATAGGTGCTAGAAAATTTGAAAACGAAAAATCAATTTTTACTAAAACAGATTGTATGAAATCTGAAAAGAAAAAAAATGTCTAGTATATTTTTTCGCTAAAATAGATTCTAAGAAATTTGGAAAGGACTAAAATTCTTTTGTATATTTTATTGTACGAAATCTGAAAAGAAAAAAAAATATTTTTTACTTTTTTTTGTTAAAATAGATTCTAGGAAATTTAAAAGGAACAAAATCTTATTTATTTCACTAAAAGATTGTAAGAAATGGAATGGAAATAATCAGTTGAAATTTTTCTGCTATAATAAATATATTTTAGAAAAAAAATGAATAAAATCGACAAAATACTTTTTTCTAGGAAAATTGGAAAGTGGAACTTTTTTTTGTATATTTTTACTGAAATAGTTTTCATGAAAATAATTGTTTTTGAAAAATAAAATTCTGTTTTATTCATTTGCTAAGAAAATCTTTAAAACGTGGCAAAGGAAAAAGTCCTTTATTTTAATGTTCTTTTTTTCATTATTTTATTTTTGATTTAAAAAAATTAGAAAAATTAAAACAAAATAGATTCTAAGGAATCTGAAAAGAAAAAAATAGATATTTCTACTAAAATATATTCTAATCAATCTGGAATAGAAAAAATGTAAGTTTTCAAGTCTTTTGTATTTTTTTTTTTTTGGGTGAAATAGACTAGGAAATTTGGAAAGACAAAATGCTTTTGTATATTTTTTACTAAAGTAGATTTCAAGAAATCAAATTCTTTTGTATTTTTTACCAGAATAGATTATAAGAAATTTGAAATAAATCTTTTTTGTAGTTTTTTTTTTGCTAAAATAGATTCTAGGAAATTCGGAAAGGTACAAATAATTTTTTATTGGATCTGCTAAAATAGATTGTAAGAAATTTGAAAAGACGCAAATTTGGTTTTAACTGTAGTTGTTTGCTACAATAAATTCTAGAATATTCGGAAAGGAAAAATACATTTGTAAAAAATACATTATATATAATTTGAAAAGATTTAAAAAGAAAAGGCATTCTTTTGTAATGTGTTTCTTTATGTAATTTGAGAAGATACAAATTTGTTTGTATCTTTTTCTACAGAAAACTGAAGAAGAAAAAAAAATCTGTATTTTCTATTTTAGCAAAAGAAAATACAGAATAATTTTCTTTTCCAGTTTTCTACAGATTATTTTCACAAAAAAGTACAAACAAATTTTTATTCTATGCAAATTAGAAAGATAAAAATTCTTCTGTTCTAAAATAGTTTAAAAATAATAGATTTTTTTTTGTATTTTCTGTATTTGGAAAAGTTTTTTGTAATCCAAAAAGATAATATGGATAAACAAAAATTCTCTTTTTCAATTTTTGTTGTTAAAACAGATCAAATAATTTGGAAAGGCAGACATTTTTCTGTCAAGATAGATTCTAAGAAATGTGGAATATTATTAAAATATCAAACGTGTTAATAGTTTTCCGACGAAGGTCCCTATTGCGCTAGGTTGACGCACAGTTTATTGAGGCAGGTCAAGAGTTCGCCGAGTCAATACAAATTTGATTGTGGTAGGTCAAGAGTACGCTTGGTCAATATATCGTTTATAATAGCAGGTAAATGACCTTCTGGCTTAATGTATAGTTTGTTAGGGTAGGTCAAGAGTACGCTAGGATAATAAACAATGTATTGAGGTAGGTCAAGAGTACGCTAGTGCATAATACATTTAGATAGGCTAATGTATAGATTATTGTGGTAGGTCATAATAATACATAATAAAATACAGTTGATTGAAGTAAAAATAACAAATTATGAAAATTGTTGAGGTTTAAATGCAAAACAGATTTTAAGAAATTTTGAAAAAGAAAAACTTCTTGTTTTTATCTAGAGTTTGCAAAGATAAATAATCATTTGATTAAATAGATTGTAGGGATTTGAAAAGACAATAATTATTGTACTTGTACTTCTTTCGCTAAAATAGATTTTAAGAAAGCTGGATTGGCAAAAAGTCGTTTGTAATTTTTCTGCTGTAATAGATTTTAGAATTAAAAACCATTTGTATTTTTTGCTAAGATTGATTCTAGGATATTTAGAAAGGGAAAGATTATTTTGTATTGCGCTTCCTAAAATAGATTTTAAGAAATTTGGGAAAGAAAAAAGTCTTTGGTAATTCAAAAGTAGATTTTGGAAAATTTGAAAAGGCAAAAGTTCTTTTGTAATTTCTTTGCTGAAATAGATTCTAGAAAATTCAGAACGGTCAAAAAAATTCTTCATAACAATTCAAAGAAGAAATCATATACGAAAAAGGGCCAAATATTTAACCATCCACCCTATAATCCAGACTTCTTCAGATTACCATTTATTTATAAAACTGAAGGACTCTTTGACGGCAAAGACAGGTTACTTATCTCAATATACTGATGGCGGAGGAATATGAAAAATTATATAAATGTTTAATATTATTTTAGCGATTTACTAATTAACGCTTACAATTAAAGTTACCCTATGGTAATTATAATAATTTAAACTTGTTAAACCCCCAGTTTAGACTATTCCATTTCGTTTTGTTACATAGATAACTACTGCTTCTGTTTCGCGCGATAATGCAACAAAAAATGAAATTCACGTTTAATTACGCCTGGGGTGGGGGTCAAAGTTTAAAGTGCAAATTTCCAACAATTCACACGGAAAACCGCGGCGTCCTTTTTTTGCGAGCCACACACAAGGGTGTTCATAGCAGATAGCACGTGCATATAAATAAAATATACGACCGGCATAAGCGTTACCGACAAGAAGCGCACCTTGTCAGCGTCGTCCCGGAATTTACTAGGTCGTAAATAAGCGTGCAAATGTGCGGGTCATTAGATAAGCCCACCGCGGCGGGGGTGGGTGCGGGGGAAGTGGTGATAAGGGAGGCGAGCGTTTCCCTCAAGTCGGATCAATCGCGCAAATCGTCGAACACAATCCACGTCGCTAGGAAATTGCGACAGGCGTAACTGTGTAACTGTTCCGTGAAATTGAGGAAGTGTACCAACAGATTAGCACGTAACACATATTTCGCACACGGCCTTTGTATACACCTACACACTCGGTACATTATAATTACGTGATTTGCTAAAAACAACCAAGTATTGCGAAAAAACTGTAATATTAAGATTAAATTTATTTCTAAATCAAAAGGACCATATGGTCGATAGCTAACACTACTATCAATAAAAACACTTTAAAGTTTTGATTGTATAACACTATGTTTATGTACAAACAAGTGTTTTTATTAATATTATTATTAATAATTGCTATTAAAAACATTTCGTTATCGTAGTTTTTTTTTTGCTAATTACATATTTTGTAGATTTTCTTTTTAATATTTGAAAATCATGTAATTCCCCCCTTTATAACTCTTGCCCCTAAATTTAATTTCAGCAGAATTGCCGTTTTGTTATTAATGTATTCAAATTGTAACGTAAAACACGAGGCGCGGCGGTGGAGTATTTCTTTGAGGTCTTTTTGTGCGCACTTGTAGTCGCTTTGTGAGCGCGTAACAACAATGAATATTCATGTCTTTCGGGATTTGAACTGTATTTTTTGAATATCCGAAATTATCATATGATGACGGTCTCCGTAGGTCCTGGACAGTCGCCTCCACGCGAAACGTATTGCTGATTTCGAGGGAAATTTGCATTAACGCTCGAAAACTTTACGTGAATTGTATTTATAATTAAAATCTAATAACTGGAAAATACATAGTATTTATATTTTAGAAAATATATATAATATCGAAAAAATGTAAAAGAAAGATGAGGGAAGACAGAAATATAACTTTACTCTGGTGCAAAAGACGTAGGTATAGAGTTTTTAATTTTAAGTTTAAATCTATCTAAAATTAGTATGAATTTGAACAACTGTTAAAAAGAAAATCAACGTAAAAATGTTCTGGAGAATGCAATTGACGAAAATGCAAATATATAAACTAGGAAATTCTTTAAAAAAATGAAAGAATAATTAACATTGTTGCATTGTTTGTGGCTCCGATTTTCATTCCTCATGCATAAAATTTTGACAATTTTGGACTCCTGGCATGTCATCGATGTGATGCTTACAGGTAACACATCACTCAGTAACTCTCCGGTTTGACACATATTTGGAAACATTGTTGAAAGACCCATGTGATTCCCGGATAGTACTAATCTTCAAACAGTGCGTGTCAAAATTTCATGGGATTCTGACCATTAGTTTAGAAGTTACAGACGTTTTAGTTACATTTTCAAGACAATGGATAGAAAGGAATTTCGTTTGTTGAATAAATACTGTTTTTTGATGAGGTAAAATACTGTTGAAGCCAAACAGTGGCTTGGATAGTATTATGGGGACTTTTCACCAGGGAAATCAACTATTACTGACTGACTGGTATGCTCAATTAAAACGCGGTCGTACAATCACCAAAGATGCTGAGCATTTTGGTCGCCCAAAAACTCATAAGTCGGCATCTGTATTTTGGGAGGTGCATGGAATTTTATGCATCGTGATTATTCACATGGCATTATTGGATCAATTGAGTGCAGAAATCAAGAAAAAACCGCCTACACTCAAAAGAAAAAAGTGCTGCTTCACCAGGACAATGCACTGCATCACAAGTCCATCAAAATAATGGTTAAATTGGATGAATTACGCTTTTAATTGCTTCCCCATCCACCGTACTCTTTAGATTTGCACCCCAGCGACTGCAGGCTTTTTGCAGATATAAAAAAGATGTAGGGAAAGAAATTTGGCTCAAACAAAAAAAAAACTGAGACTTATTTTGAAAACAAAGACAAATCGTTTTACATAAAGGGCATCGAAAAGTTTAAGGAGCGTTAGTTCGTTAATCGTTAATCAATTACCTATTGTTAGAATGAATGTACAACTCTTTAAGGAGAGTATGTTGATGAATAAGGTGGAATTTAAAAAAAATGTTTTTGTTCGTTAGATCGCAGACTTATTGAGTCATGTGTTAATTGTTAGAATACGAAGTGAGACCATAGACCTGAAACATGAAATACGAAATTTACACCTCAAAATAATTGAATTAAACGAGAGAAATGAACAACTCTTAAAACTAAAGAAAACAATTCATATAAAATCTCAAACAAATCAATAGTAGAGACCCAAACCAAACCCAGCAACAAAGAAAAGAAATCTGCAGTTTGAATTGATATACAATTGGATCGCAAGATAATAAATACCGTTGAAACTGAAAATAAGATGGTCTTCTAGAAAATAGCCCCCACAAATTTGAAATAGAGTAAATTAAACGCAAACGAGGCTACTCTCAGCACCCCAAACGAAAATGAAAACAGTATCGCCGCCGACGCGACAGAATCTGAAGATTTTATAGTCGTCTCAAAAAGGAAAAGAAAAAACTCGAACTGAAACCACTGGAAACTCAAAAAGGGTAATGTATATCAAAGATTAACCACAAGCACAATTTTACATCACTGTTCTGGTCACAACAGTCACACCTGAATAATTGCAAAATCATCTAAAATCAATAAATAAATATTGAAAACGTGGATTGTATAAAAATGTTGTTTAAGCGACCGGAATAATCATTTTCTTATCAAATAATTGTCGAAAAATCTGACTCAGATACCACAAAAGTTCCTGAAATGTGACCTGTAGGCGTTTTCCATCACTAGTTCTACTTTAAAATTTGTTGAAGCATTTCATTTTCATTAGGTAATACCTTTCTTGATTTACAAAAAGCATAGGGTAGCATGGACCGTGAATCTCTTCTGAAAAACTGCACATGTACAACTTCTACCATTCTAGTTGCAAGTTTATTATAAGTAACTTATCTAATAGAATGAAAACAGTTCAAAACAAACTATAATTGGAATAAATCAGTAAGAAAGGTGTACTACAGGGTTCCAAACCGGGCCCTGTAATTTTTTTTATATATTATATATATACATTATTGATCTCTGTATTTGTGAGAGCACTATAATACTATTTGCAGATGATACTACATTGATAAATCGAGAAAGGTTACAAGTCTAACTTGAAACGAATGCTCTAATGTAGTGAATGGTTATCCGCAAATAAATTATTTTCTTAATAATGACAACACTACGAATATACAACTTAACTTAAAAAAGGTACCTAAAGAAAACTTGACACACAAGGTAAAAATCTTGGGGTTTTATCTCGATAGTAAATTCACAATTGAAAGATTATTTTAACAATAAATAAGAGTATATTCTTACTTCGTCGTCTCTCACCAGTTGTTGAATTTGATACTCTAAAAACGTGCTAGCACTCATTAATCTTATAGGTTTTTGATTGTGTCTCATACGGAATTTTATTGGCAAAATTAAAACTCTATGAATTATTACAAGAGATACTAAAATCATATCTTATACACAGATATTAAAAAACAGCGTACATAGGTAGAATATCAGAGACGACTTCTATTAAATTTGGTATTTCTCGAGGATCAGTTTTGGCACCAATTTTATTTATCATCTACATACATGATTGCCTTGTCTATGATAAGATGTCTGAATTCATCATATTTGCAGATGATACATCAGTATCTGTACGTAGCAACAACATGCATATGCTTTTGGTACAGATAAATGCCATGCAATCAAGAGTTGAAGAATGGCTTGTATCGAACAAGCTTCACTTAAATAAAGGTAAGACTGAATAGCATATCTTTAGTTTAAGAAAGCTGGAAGAATAATTTGTAAAAAAGGATTATATAAAACTCTTAGGAATCAATCTAGATCAAACATTGTCGGGAGATAATCATATGGATAAGGTATGTAGCAAATTATCAAAATCTTCTGGTTCTAAGAACAATTTATTTGGCTCTCCCTATGCAACTGTACTGTACGGCTTACTTAAAAATAATTTTTAAAATTCAACGTCGAGTTATGTGAGTTATAGCAGGAACACCCTATCATGCTAACTGTAAAAAGTATTTCAAGGAATTAAGATGTCTGACAGTATCGGGCATATTCATTAATGAATGCTTAGTGTATGAACATGCATAGTCAACTCCTGGTGAAATACATCTGTATGACACTAGACAGAATAGTATGTTACAACCGAACTTCGTTGGTTTGGAAGAAAGTAGAAATGCGTTTTAAAGAACTTTGAACATTTAGGTAAAAATATTTTAGTAAATGGCACATTTTACACGGTGGAGCAGTTCCTTGATTGCAACATACAAGATTTTATATAGTTAGACACCATGTTTCTGTGAATTTTAACGTGTATCATCATGTATTATTATAGCTTTTATAACGTTTTACATTTTTCAGTTATAATATGTATTTGACATTTGTATACTTGTTGAGGTCTCAAACAACAATAAATTATTATTATACAGTATGGTGTAATTGTTTGTAAACATCCACTTCCGATGTATGAATGTTTGTCAAAAACTTTTCAGTTCATCTTAAAAAGATCATTCACACAGACATACAGGTAGGTAGCTAGCACCATTTAGACTAGAGTTCTTGAAAAGGATTCCGACAAAGCGGTTTTCAGACCAGCCGGAACTTTCCTACACAAAGGGTTTGCCAAGTGACCACCGCACGGACGTACCTGTGGTCACGGAGGCGGAACTGCTTCACAACTGAAGATTGGAAAGCTACAGACCCCTAGGGTACACAGTGGACCAAAGCATAAAAAAACCTGGTCAAAATATGAAGATGTGTAAGAATATTCTTCAAATTGTTTCCTATATAGTTTTGGGGTCGCTAATTACGAATTTGTTCTGAAAAATTCAAAATTCAAAATAGCAGAATGATATACTCAAAACAGAAGAAATAGCGTAAAACATATTTTATAGATTCTGAAAACATATAGAAATAGTATAACTTTAAAAATCGCAATCATCTTCTTCCATCATCTGGTTTTGAAGGTTGCAGGGAGGCTATTAGTGGGTCGAACGATATGAGGAGACGGTTTAACACTTCTGTCATTGTTTTTACCTAGGAACATTTTCTCAATAAATTTTCGCGAAAACAACGAATGTATTTATTCCGCGCTTCTAAGCGCTTCCACCGATAACTGATCAATTGGAAGCGGTGAAACTTCGATAATGACGCAACCGTGAATTAACACAATCTTTACGGAAGTCTCCATGGGATACCACGAGAACAATCGTTTCTAACAAACCCTTGCTCATTGGTATAATGTTTTCACCAATTCCCAATATTGTCGCAGTTACTGGCACACTTTCAAAAAAAACGTATTACCATCATTCGATATGCCAAATCCAGGTTTTGGCAAATTAATAATCAAACCAAGACGTGTTCTTTCTGCTCTGCAGAGCGGGATTGCCATTTTTTACTTTTCTAGTCACCGTTGGATTTATATGCTACATGGAGAAACAACTCCATAAATCGAATCCATGCATGCAATTACTAAATCCAGAAACAAAGGTACTTTTCATTGATTTCATTTTCTACTCGCAAATGTATCGATGCTGCTGAAATCTTTGGATGTTGCAGTGCAAATGTATATCGCTGAGACTATGCAGTTTACGCAACATAATGTTTTACTTCACCGTCTACCATTCAAAAATTAGTTAGACTTTCATATTTTAGCCATCAAGAGCCATTTGAAAAGGAATGAGGGATTTGATTTGATTATCGATGTGAAGATGCTCGGAACAAAAACAAAATCTTCTTCAAAAATTGCAACCGAATAAGCTTATACAAAATTATGTAAAGGGCGATTTTGGATTTATCCAAATATCAACTTCAACATAATTACAGTAAACGGCGATTTCCGTGGCATGCTACTTCTTGATTTCCTATATTCTGTATACAAATATGAACTCGGCAAGTTATTTTTCCAAGCGAAGGAACGGGGAGAAATTTTCGTGCGATGTTATTTTTACAGTATGGAAAACATCTTAGAAAGAACATGAAGTTTGTGAAAATATATTAAATACATTCGTGTGTATATGTGTGAAACACACTTTTGAAGTGTAATCCATTATTGGAAGCTGCAGATCAAGGCCAGAATTCCGAATTATGATTGTAGAACACTCCCAATTGCAGTTTTTAAAACGGTCACTTTTCACGGTTTACGGTTAGTTTAACTTCGCCGGATCATTCAGTAGTACAAGTAGATTGGAGACAGCACATGTACACCAGTACCGATATGAGTAAAACACAGTTTGGCACTTTTTTCACTTGTTTTATTAAATGCTAGATGTACATTTCGGTTACAATGTAACCATTATCAATAGCAAACTCTACATCTAATTTTATGAACTAGTAAAGCCCTTGGAAGAAGCAGAACCTGGTCCTTTTCCCGAAAGTGAGCAAGCTACTGGATGATCCACCATCATACCATCCAATTTGCTTGCTGGATACGGTGGGCAAAGTGCTGGGACGCCTTGAACAAGAGGCGTTAGACCCACCAGCTCATTCCGAACATAGCAGAGTAGTCACGCAGCCACTGACAGAACCCAATGCCATCAGGGCGTAGGCACGTCATTTTGGCTTGGACGAAGACGTTTCGTTGCCCCACCTGTCAGTTAGTCAAGGAGGATGCAGAGCACGTGTTTTTTCACTGCACGCCCTTCGAGAACGATCTGGCAGGGGCTATCGCCGCAGAACATTTTCGGTGAGATGATGGCCAGCGAGACTTTGTTGGAGGCGGTGTCTACCTTCATGACGTAGAGGAGGGCCACTAGCCACCCTGGAGAGCGCATAACAGCCAGTTCGCCCCTCCCCTCCGTGTTCCCTTTTTTTGAAGATTTTCACCTGCCACCGAAAAAAAAAACACACATACTCACAAAAAAATCTTCTAAGGAGACCTATATTTTTATGCATTTAATAGATTTTAAGTTAAAATTATAAACTTCTTTTACTCCAGAGCAAGGCTTTCCTTCTGTCATCTCTCAACATTCATTTACAACATTTTTGTTGTGTAATCATCGTCAATTTTTTCTTTTCTATTCTATTTTTGGAAATTATCAGTTTTAAGATATTATTTTTTTGTGAGGTGTATTTATGAATTGTTAATCACTTTGGGGAAATGTGCAAATATTTTTTACTCACAAATATTTACTTGGTTTGACAATGTACAAAAAATGTTTTAATAAATTTATGTTGTTTTTCACATTTGTCAAATACATATATAGAATCGATACTTGTTCTACTACTCTCTTGAAGGAACCAAATTTTCAAATTAGGAGAAGTAAAACTTTTGTTATGTTCCATTTCTTTATTTTCAGATAACTGACACGTGTTTCGGTCCTTGTGGATCATTATCCAAGTTAAAACTAAATTATAAATGAAAAAATTTCGTATACAAATTACTCAAATTGTAGGAAATTCCGGCATTAATAATATTATCGCTAATACTATTAATGCCGGAATTTCCTACAATTAGAGTAATTTGTATATATATATTACGAAATTTTATCATTTATAATTTAGTTTTAACTTTGATAATGATCCGCAAGGACCGAAACACGTGAAAATAAAGAAATTGAACTTGAAAACAATAGATTTACTTCTCGTAATATATATAGAGATTTTATGTTAACTCTTGTTACATTTTGCAAATGATCTATTAGTTTTAATAATGACCTTTTCAAATAAATGTGTGTTATTTTTGAAATTTTTTTTTTTTTAATATTTTAAGGGTCTATTTTTTACTTTACAAGTGTAGTTTTTGGGAATTTCCAAATTATTTATCTAGGTATATATTCTATATTTGTCAAATGGCAAATGAATTTAAGGACTGTTTAAATACATTTTTAAATCCGTCACTTTTGACAATTATTTAAAAAATATTTTGTTATTAAAATTTTCTACTGTTAATTTTTTTATTCTAAATTACTTTGTATTCTTTTCACAAAATTATTCATTCTCGATAATTGCCAATTGTTTTTTTAAGACTTTTCTATTATTTTCAATAAATATTTATCGTTTTAGAAGATTGCCGTTTATTATTATTTTTCCTTAAAGTTTCATATGGTATTTTAATAAATACTGTTTTTGGCAATTGTCATTAATTCTTTTGGAGGAACATTCACGTTATTTTTTTGTAAATCTCTATATTTTTAAGAATTATCAGGGAGAGAAAAGATATTTATTATTAGAAGTAAATATTTTTACAATTTTTTTGAAGTGAAGTGTACAGACTTGAGATTTCTTCTAATCAGCTACAGACCCGCGGTCTTTTGGCCTGGATTTAACTGCCTAAACGAATTATCATGTTTCAAGAAATGACATTTTTTTCTTCGTAAGTTTCTCACATTTCGATAATTGTAACTTTTTTTTGATTGCTTATTAACATAGAAATAACACAATTTATTACAAAATGTTTCACCACGAGTTACATGAGAAACTAATTCAAAGAATTCTTATTTACAATTGTCAAATGACTTCTGCAAGAATTTGCAAATGTATTACTGATGAAGGTTTAAATTATTATTAGTAATAGTTTAAAATGTTTCATTCAAGAAATATTATTTGCAAATGTATTTTTTTACGGTTTCTCTTGTTTAATTTGTAAATTACTTTGAGAAGTTTTTGTTTTGGAAATTTATATTAATTGTGACAACTGTCAATTGTTTGTTTTCATTTATTTTTAATAAATATCCATTATATTTGGAAACTCCAATTTTTCCCATTATTTTTGACACTATTATTTACACACTACACTGTGTAATTTACAAATGCCTTTTTTTACAAATCTCTACTACTTTTGATAATTGGCAAATGTTTTTAACTTTAATTTTAAAATTCCTTGTTGCCAATTTTGCCAATTATTATTTTCTAAAATTAAATAGTTGCATTATTACTCATTATTTTATTTGCTCGAATCATTGTTATATTTTATCTTTACACTAAATTTTAATTTGTGATCAATAGTTATTGAGTTTTAATAATCTGATTATTTATTTTTTAACACTGTATGTTTAAGTTTAAGTCTTATACAATAGCTATTAAGTTTTAATTATTTGACTCCTTATTTTTTATTAATGTATGCTTGTTTTATAATTAATTGTAATATTTTATCTCTACACTAGTTTTAATTTACTTATCGTAGTAATTAAGTCTGGCTTAACTAATAGAACTAATTATTAATTAAACTAACATAGACTAAGTATTAGTAAATAGAATAATATTACCAGCTCTGTTTACATCCTACACTTATATATATATATATATATATATATATATATATATATATATATATATTGACTCATCCAAGAATGTATACATTTTTTATGGAAATAAATAAATGACTTACTTACTTACTTACTAACATTTTCCTACTTTTACACAAATATTTGTTATAACAGTTATAACAGTTATACCATTTTTTTAGGAATGTAGTCAGTTGTTTCTGTCAATTTATCAAAATCATTTTTGGGAAAGTTGCAAATAATTATTTGCTGGTAAAATATTTTCTTACTTCTTGACAATTTTCAAATATTTTTTCAAAATATTTTTAAGAACTAACAATTTTCTTACTATTATTTTAATTATTATAAAAAATGTATTTTTTGGGAATTTGCAAATGATTTATTTATTTACTGTTTACTATTTTTGAAAAATCTTAAGGATTTTCAAATGTTTTTTTTATCTTTAAGTTTAAAATTAGTTATTGCCATTATTGTTTATTTTCTGAAATTAACATTTTTCTTCTTTTACACAAATATCTGTTCTGACGGTTATGCCATTTTTTTGGAAAGTGGTCAATTGTGAATTATATTTGGGGAAGTTGCAAATACTTTTTTTGCTCGCAAAATATTTTCTTACTTTTTTAACATTTCAATTATTTTTAAGAACTAACAATTTAATAGTATTGTTTTTATTTGAAAAAATGTAATTTTTGGGATTTTGCAAATGATTTATTTATAAATATCTACTATTTTTGACGAATCCCAAGGGACAAGTATTTTCAATTGTTTTTAAATAAATATCCGTCATTTTTGATAACTGTAAATTACTTTTAACATAAAAAAAATAAAATCCAAATGCTTAACATTTTTACTGTTTTTTTTTTCAATTAGAAATGATCTAGTATTTTTTCCAAAGAATCATTGGCAATTGGCAATTGTCTCTTTCAAGAACTTTCTATTGTTTTTAAATAAATATTTATTGTTTAAACTTTTAAATACTTTTCTTTTGCAATTGCCAAAATTCTTTTGGCTGAACTTTCACATTATTTTTCTAAATCTGTACATTTTTGAGTATTCGTATCGGATTATTTTCCAGGAATCTTTTTTTTCTTTTTCATAATGTATTTTATTTTGATTATTGTGAGTTCCTAACTCAAATATTTTTTTTACAAATTTCTAATAATTTTGACAATTGTTGAATGACTTCTACAAGAATTTGCAAATGTTTTTTTTCCTAAATATTTTTTTATACTGTTTCTTTTTTAGTAATTTTAATAATGTATTTATTTTGTTCAAATTACATATAATTTGTTAGTAAATAAATAACTATGTATTTTTTTTACAAATTAATACTAACCTTAATAACTGTCAATTCTTTTTGTTTTCAATTGATTTATTTAAATACATTTTTAATTTTAAAAGTTGTCATATTTTTTTATGTTAATTGTTTTGACACTTGCATATATTTTTCATTATTTGTAAATGTTTAATTACAAATCTCTATTATTTTTGACAATTGTTAATTGACTTTAATTTGCACTTTCAAATTCAATTTTGCTAATCTCAATATTTTTGACAATTATAATTATTTTCTAGAAAATTTTTTTCTTTTTCATAAATGTCTGATGTTTTTGAAAACTATTCTAGATTTTTCGGAAAATAGTCAGTTGGTTTTATCAATTGTTAGTCATTTTTGGGGAACTTGTAAATATTTTTTGCTCATAAATACTTTGTAGTTTAGACAATTTACAAATGACTTTGACAATTGTCAATTTTGCCTTATGCCTAAACTTTCAAATGATTTTTTGCCAATCTCTAGGATTTTTACAATCATTTTTGTAATCAATCTAAAGGCAAAGAAAAAAAAACAACAAACTAGGCACAAAGCATAATTCATTTTAAGCTAATCACAGGTCTAGAATTATGGTTAGAATAATTCGTTAAAAAAATCCTAGACAATTTTTATTGGCACAATACTTTCCTGTCAATGAAGTCAAAACTTCATTCCGCAATATTCACTATAACCTAAGTAATCTTCCCACGTAAGAACAATAATGAAGCGACCAGAAGAATGATAAATGCATTAAAATTGATCAACGTTATATACGAGGGTCGATCAATAAGTAATGCCCCATATTTTTTAGAAACTATTTATTTAAATATATTTGTGACAATATAGCTACACGTACTATTTTTCAACATAGTCTCCATCAACTAGTACGGACTTGCACCAGCGAGAAACAAATGCCTGTATTCCCTGCCGGTACAAACTTTTTATCTATGCGCGAATCCATGTTTTCAACGCTTGAATTACGCTCTCATCATCATCGAAGTGTCTTCCAAGCAAACCGTCTTTAAGAGGTCCGAAGAGATGGAACTCTGACGGTGCCAGATCTGGGCTGTATGGTGGATGGGGCAATGTTGTCCAACCCAATTTAGTGAGGTGTTCCCGGGTTCTGAGACTTGTGTGCGGGCGTGCATTATCGTGCAGGATCAAGATTTCAGCCGGATTCTTGTCATGCCTAACACACCGGAAACTTTTCTTGTGTTTATCCAAGGTCTTCACGTATGCTTCGGAATTAATGGTTGTCCCTCTTAGCATCACATCAAGAAGGATGGCCCCTTCACTGTCCCAAAAAAAAGTAGCCATGACTTTTCCAGCAGATAGAGTTGACTTGAATTTTTTCGTTCTTGGTGACTGTGGATGGTGTCATTCCATTGACTGTTTTTTGGTTTCCGGCTCAAAGCGGTTTCATCACCCGTCACAATCCGGGACAGAAATGCTTCCCCCTCAGCATCAAACCTCGCCAACAAATCAGATGACATGGTTGTTCTTTGCATCCTGTGTTCTGCTGTGAGACTTCTTGACCCATTTTACGTAAACTTTTGAATATCCGAGAGTCTGTAACATTGCACACACACTTTCACTGACAGCTGTGGGGCCAATTGTTGTACTGTGATGCGGCGGTCCGTACGAATAATGACATCCACGCGCTTCACCATGTCTGACAGGATGCCCGGAACGTGGCAGATCTTGGAGTTGAGTTGTTGGACTTTCTTACGCCTTAAATCTCTTTGCCCACCTCCCGACAGTGTTCCTATCGACAGCACAATCTCCATACACTGCACACAAATGTTTATGGATATTTCCCACAGTTTCTTTCTTTCTAATCAAGAACTCAATCACTATTCGGTGTTTGTAACGTGGATCACTAATAGAATAGCCATTTTGAAAAATCACTACAGCTCTGCCATCTGTTGGAATGATTTGAAACTTCGTCCACCGGGAGGAGAAACACTGAACTTGAAGTACAACTTTCAGTTTTTGCTCATTGTAGAGAAAATATGGGGCATTACTTATTGAACGACCTTCGTAGATGTCTATACTTTTATTATTCAGTATATAAAACGAAAAAAAAGCAATTCCTTCAAAATATAATCACACGAATTTACATTATTCAGCATTTCGTGCAATTAAACGTGGATCGTGTTTTATTACGGGCTCCTGTAATTCACTTTTTTTTCCCTCCTTCCTCGTCTTCTTTGCCAAGACAGTAAACGCAAAATACGGGCGTCCTTCCCGACCATCCATCATCTTTATGAACTGCCACCACTGTCGGCGCGGGGAACAACTAATGAATCAAAGCCGAAAAAGTTCCGGAGTTAGTTGGGCGCAATCAAAAACTTCCCCCTCAATTTATTAAAGGGCATTTTCTTTTCTATTATGAGCGCGGAATTTAATATACGATACGAGTGAATTGAATGAAAATAAATATAATTGGACATAATGTTATAAGTCTCTTCTTCAGTAGTTGCTGGTTTTTAAAGTGTACGCTTAAAATCATTTTTTTGTTATTACGAAACGCACTTGCATTATTAATAGTGTTCGCTTACTTGCAGGAGATTACCTTTGATGAAAAATGCATTCATTTTAGATTATTGGTTAGTTGTAAATTAGTTTTTGGAGGTTAATCTGACGACTTAGATGCACAGGGAACATAGAAAAAGAAGATTACTAATGTTAATATCCAATGATAAATATCGATATTTACAGGGCAACATTTTCAATAAACCGAGTGCATTCATTACGCCATTATTACAGAATCCGGATCCATATTTTCTTAGTCCGTTTTCTCAATACAAAAATAAATTTCGTTTGCCCCATTGCCCTTCGCCCGGATCGTTCCGCGCTCGCGTAATTTATTGGAATACGTAGGGGCCGCCCTTGGAAAAATATAGCCGCATAAAGTTGTTGCATATTTCATACAGGTCCTCTGTTTCCTCCGAAAAATTCGCTGCATCGCCAATGGATGAGAACGAGGGAAGAAGGCAGGTCTCTATCGGAGCGCATATAAATTTCGAATTCCCGTTTACGATTCAAGCAATTTTTTTTTTACCGCCACCCTTGTAAATTTCACCGCTCGACAAGTCAAGTGATAGATATCTAAGAGGGGGGATCGGAAAAATCTGACGTTCTAACATTTATTATGTATGATTTTTTTTTTGTATAATAATAATCGTATATCTTAAATAGGTATTTGTATATTCGACGAGTTTTCAAGCAGTTTCCACTAGGGCGAACTTCAAATTTCGCTCATGACGAGTGCCTCCTTGACTACGTGGAAAAATATGAAAATTTTCCCCGTCCTCGTAAATTTCGCATAACTTATATTTGCCGCTCGGCGAATCAGAGGTGATAGATTTCCACGCGCGCGGATATGGAAATCTGGGGTGTCTGGGGGGTGGTTGTTTGTGCGTCGTTCGTTTCAATATTTATATTAGGACACCCTCTGTCAGCCGCTACGCTCGCATAACCATATCAAAGGGAGCTCACGCATGCCTCAGTTTTGAATAGCGCCCCCCGCTCAGCATCGATAACAGCACCTACTACCCCCCTCGCGACCCGAACAAAGAGGAACTTTCCCGGAGCGGGCGGATGGCGGAATATTTCGAGCGTCTCCGGAGCCGCCCTTCGTTTATCTAATTGCGAAAGACGGCATTCATAATTTCACCTACAGTTAACGAACTTATTTTCAGTCCGGAACTTTTAATGTATAAGGGAGGGCGCATAATTGATACGATTTCTATTCAAGTTTGTTTGAGTTTCGACAGGTTAAAGAAACTGCTACAACTAGTGACTCCTAAAGATACGAACACGATGGTCGAACAGAGTGAAAGTACGATGGATCTACAAATAGAGCCACAACAAATAACTCAAGTAACCGCTAATATAAAGCTTCCGGAGTTCTGGCTCACAAAGGTGGAGTTATGGTTTGCTCAGTAGAATCCATTTTTCAAAGTAGAAGAGTGACGCAACAAAGACAGCAATACCACTAAGTCATATCATCCCTTTCCCCCAAATCATAACGACTATAAGGGACATACTGTTCAACCCACCGACGGAGAACCCGTACAACATATTAAAGGAGGAACTCATCAACCGGATGTCAGTGTCAGAATCAATTTTTCGCGATTGACGACATCAGTCACTAGTACAGATTTTAAGAAACATGCAGCAGCTATTAGGACCAAACAGTATGGATCCTTCCATTATCAGACAATTGTTCATCCAAAGGATGCCACGATAAATTCAACGGTTTTTAACGGCGCACAGTGCAGGTACAATAGAGGAACTTGCAAACCTGGCAGAGAAGCTCGTCGACATCCCAGACGAGCCAACGGTCAGTGTGGCTGCACTATCAACAGAGCAAGGAGGTTCTACACTTGAAAGGAAATTAGATGAGTTAATAGCCGCCTTACAAAAAAGCTCAAAGGAATCGCGTACGACTCGCACTAGAAGTTCTTCGCCAGCAGAATACAGACAGCACAGCCCAGCCGGTACGCGAGTCGATCCCAAAACTTAATCGTTTAGACGCGTGATGCAGTGTAAGAAGATCTCCTACACCAATTTGTTGGTATCACCAAAATTTTCAGCACAAGGCGCGTAGATGTGTACCTCCATGTTCGTGGAACCCCTCTACACAAATTTTATCTACATATACATCTGCAAATTCAAAATCTAATTTATTTTTCTTAGCAGATAAACTGAGCAGTATCAGTTTCCTGATTGACACAGGAGCAGAAGTAAGAATAGTAGAAAAAAGGTTTTTCAACAGTAAATTAGGTGTGAAGCAAGTATATCCCTTGCAGGCAGTAAACAACACTCCGATCCGAACTTATGGTAAGCGCTCGATTACTCTCGATTTTAACTTTGACCGGAAATTTTCTTGGCCATTTAGGGGCAGATTTCCTCAAACACTATGGATTTATCCTTAACATACGAACTAAAAGCTTTTCTTTCGACCAGCCCAGTATATATACACCTGCTATAAACACAATTGATCGTTCCATTAACATTACAAACATATTAAACATGTTCACAACAATAAGCAAACCACTTGACTTTGACGCACCGGTCACACACTCGGTGCAACACCTCATCCTTACACAAGGTCAACCTGTTAACAAGCAAATATCGGCGACTATCGCCTGAAAAACTAATTGTGGCAAAACGGGAAATTGTCCAATTATTGAGATTGGGAGTGCTTAGACCGTCTTCAAGCCCCTGGTCTTCACCATTACACATGGTAAAAAAGAAAGATGTATCTTGGAGACCCTGTCGGGATTATCGCGCATTAAATTTGGTAACTCAACCTGACAGATACCCGATCCCGCACATACAAGACTTCACGTCACTCCTGGACGGTGCTATGGTTTTTTTCAAAGATAGACCTTGCTAAAGCTTACCACCAAATTCCAATCGAGGAGAGCGCAATTCAAAAAACAGCAATAACAAAACCCTTCGGACTATTTGAAATTGTAAAGATGCCTTTTGGGTTTAAAAATGCAGCGCAAACATTGCAGAGATTTATGAACGAAGTATTTTTTGGATTAAAGTTTTGTTTCGTTTACATAGACGATGTCTTAATTTTTTAGTAAAACATTGCTTGAACATAAACAACATCACATCATTTTTGGTAGGCTGACAAAGGATAGTATCGTCATAAACGTTGACAAATGTGAATTTTAGCTTTACCGTCTAGAAAGAAGTTATCACGTCCTTTCCCCCTCCTAAATGCCAGAAGGATTTAAGGTTGTTTTTAGGAATTATTAATTTTTATCATCGCTTCGTACCGGATTGCGCAAAAATTTTACGACCTCTCAACGCCTTAATTAATAACATAACTCAAACCCAAAGAAACAACAGCTCAATTCGGAACAGCTCAACGCGTTCAACGATATTAAAACAGCTTTGGCTCATGCTACACTATTAACGCATCCAAGAATTGGAGCACCACCCTGTTTGGCCGTGGATGCATCTGACATAGTCATGGGGGCGTGTCTACAACAAGAATTGGATGGAGCTAACCAACCCATCGCCTTTTATTCTAGAAAATTCACTATAAGAGAATCAAAGGATAGCGTTTTTGGACGTGAATTATTGGCAATGTTCACGTCACTGAAACACTTCCGATACTACCTCGAAGGGCGATCTTTTTACATTTTGACCGACCATAAACCTCTCGTCTTTGCTTTGAAAAAAGGATCAAGTGTATTAAATCCGCGAAGAAGTCCGTCAAATGGACTATACTTCTCAGTTTACCACGGACATACGACATGTAGCAGGAAGGAATAATGTAGTATCGGATGCACTCTCCAGAATTTCTCATATCAGTCGAACGAACCCAATTTTTACCAGTGTGGACCATATAGATATATCCAAAGCACACAAGAACGACCAGGAATTACAGCGTTTTTTAAGTAACCCAAACACTTCGTCTTTATTTTTACAAGTTTCCAAATTACCTAACTCTTCATTAGTTTTACACTACGATCTCAACGAAAATTCCCAGACCGTTTGTGCCTCAATCTTTAAGGCAACGAGTTTTTAAAACGTTGCATAACATAGCCCACCCATGGATCCGAGCATCCAAACATATGATAAAAAAATTTTTTCTTTGGCCTGGAATGCATAAAGATGTGAAACAATTTACAATCCACTGCCCAGACTGCCAACAAGCAAAAATTCAATAATAAAAAAATATATAAGTCCTTTACGTTGTAGAAAATTCACTAATAAATAGAAAAAACACGAAAATATTTTCGTAAAATCTACAACAAATGAGTCTTATTAAGACTACAAGAACAAATCACTTTTGAAACAACTACTTCTCTAGCTAATACTTCGACAGACATTGAATAATACAAAAGTAATTTGCGTGTTACAAAATAGCAAGGCAACGTTCAAACTAGTGTTGCTTTGATAGCCTTGCTATTTTGTAATACGCAAATTACTTTTGTATTATTCAATGTCTGTCGAAGTATAAGCAAAAATTCAACAACGTACTATAAGCCCCGTTGGAAACTTCCCAAAGCCCGATCACCGGTTCGGGAATATTCACATCGACTTAGTTGATGGATTTTCATACCTGCCAACAGTCGTGGACAGATTTACAAGGTGGCCGGAGGTATACCCCTTGCGAGATGCAAACACAAATACAATAGTTAGAACGTTATATTCAGAGTGGATGGCGAGATTTGGAATACCAACACATATAGTTTCCGATAGAGGAGCACAAGTCACGTCGTTATGTAAATTCCTGGGAATTAAATCTATAAAAACGACCGCGTATCATCCGTGTGCTTATCATATGGTAGAGAGGTTGAACAAACACATTAAGACATCCCTGATTGCGAGAGGACGTAGGAACGACTGACCTGATTGCCAGGAGTGCTCTTAAGCTTACGTAACACAATCAAAGAAGACCTTCAATGTACGAGCGAGGAGTTTTTGGTACCACGTTGCGTATGCCCGGTGAATTCTTTTTAGATGCAGAGAAATCTAGTACGGAACCTAATACACAATTTGTACGAGACCTAAAGAAACACTTCAAGGCTGTCTCTTACACCCCACCACGTTACACGACAAGAAAATTTTACATTCCTACAGACCTCAACACTTGCACTCATGTTTATGTCCGAGAAGATAAGATAAAAGGTCCACTAACACCACCATACAACGGACCCTTCAGAGTAATCGAGCGTCATCCTAAGTTTTTCAAAATAGAATTGAACCATTGTGTTGATTCCATTGCGATAGACAGGTTAAAACCTGCGTATATTTTTCCAGAGTCGACAACGCTAAAATCGACAAAATTCAAAAAAATCCTGGGGACCATCCTTCATTTTGATTATTTTTATGTCCAGAAAAGGGAGCTTTTCTTATTTTTCAATTGCGTTTCCTTCATTGGGCCATATTACAAAGGTGTCATACACATACCGGAGCCAAAGTTTTTGGTGGCTACAATTGGCGGTAATGGTGAGCCCATTGGGGCTCCGTCTGTTTGCTTGAATTTTTGATCGTTGAATGAAAAGTATGTTGTTGATAGGCAGTGGCTAGCTAGGTCCATGATATCAGCTGGTGGGTTGTATTTATATTTAATTATTCATAGTGCTTCTTATATCGGAACTTGTGTAAAAAGGGATTTGACATCAAAGCTAATTAGAAAATTAGGATGTATTATGATGTTTTTAATAGCTGTCTAAGAAGCTCTGACGATCGGCCTGAGAGGATGTCTATCTTTGTGGATTTTTGGCAAGCCATAGAGTTTGGAACAGGTTGATGATTTTTCTCTTGGTATGGTGGCTGCTTTTATATCATTCGGGATATTTGATTTTTGTATTTTGGTTTTTGTGACTTTTTCTAGATAGGTTGTAAGGTCTGTGTTAGTTTTCTTGTGGGCTGGGTTTTCTAATAGCGTCGTCATTTTCCTATTATAGTTGGTCATGTTCAATATAACTGTGGCATTCCCTTTGTCGGCTGGTGCTGCGATGATGGATTAGTCGTTTTTTAGATTTTTTATGGCCTGGCGTTCTTCCTTCGTGTTCGATTTTGGTAGTTTAGACTTTCGCAGGATTAATGATACGTCTTGTCTGATAATCTCGGTGTCATTTGGATCTAATTTCCCGATTGGTGCTTCAACATTGCAGATGATTTTCTCTGTAGGTATATGAGTTGGTGTTATCGCGAAGTTGAAACCTTTTTCTAACGCCTTATTTGTAGTTGGATCCAATGGTTTGTCGGACAGATTGTATACCAATTGTGGTTAATTTGCTGCTATTTCTTTTTTGTTTGCCTATCTACAACATTATTTTTATTCGACGGTCAAAAATACAAGCAAACAGACGGAACCCCAATGGACTCACCATTATCGCCAATTGTAGCCAACCTTTTCATGGAAGACTTCGAAATGAAAGCTCTAGCCTCCCACTACCAAAAACCCAAACTTTAGCTCCGCTATGCGGATGACACCTTCGTGATATGGCCCCATGGAAGAGACGCAATTGACGAATTTCTGAATCACCTCAACAACATCCAGCCAAAGATACAATTTACAATGGAAATTGAAAAAGAAGAAAAGTCTGGATATACAAATAATCAAAATGAAGGATGACCACATAGGACATACGGTCTATAGGAAAGAGACACATACAAACAGATACTTGAATGCAAAATTCCATCACCGCCCAGCCATGATTCACTCTGTAGCAAAAACCCTGATCACTAGATCAATCAGGCTCACCGACAAGAAGAACATAAATAATGAAATGAACACCATTCGAACCGCTCTCAAACAAAACAATTTTAAAGTACCAACTATCAACAAATTGATCCATCACGCGAAAAACATAAACAACAGACAGAATGAAGAAACCAAATACATATCACACGCAACACTGTTATACATAAAAGGAACTACAGACAAAATAGGGAATTTACTACGAAAATTCAAAATCAGAACAGTCTACAAACCCGAAGCAAACATAAGAAGCCTACTCAGAAGCCCGAAAGACAAAATTCCACTGGAAAACCAGGGTGTTTACAGCATTCCATGCGCAGACTGCAATAAATTATATAGAGGCCAAACAAATCGTAAAGTCAGTACCAGAAAAGAACACATAGTAGTAAAAAATCATGATACAAACTCCTCAATTTTCCAACATATGGCAGCTACAGATCACAAAATTGATTTCGACAACACGAGTATAATCGCCCCGATTAACAATTATCATCCTTTCACGATTAGAGAGGCAATAGAAATCGAAAAGAACCCGTTTAATTTTAATAAAAGGGATGACGGCGCCAAATTACCACCTACCTGGAAGCCGACGATTAAGATTAACCCGACAAAGCCACCTAATCCACCCATTAACAACAACAATCCCCAATATACAATTCCACAAGAAGCCGAGTAAAGCAACAATATCATGTAAATACCGCATTCAACAATCGTACCATCAGTTCATAACTTAAAACTCTTGAAGATGGCGAAAGAGATGAAATCCAACAACAACAAAAAATGCCCGAAAACTTATAAAAACAGACAACACTCGCGAAAATCTTAAATACAACAATATATATGTGGGTTTGTGTGTGTGTCTGTGTGTGTGTTATAACCCAAAATCTTAAAAAATACAAAGGACTACATTTTAATCCAGACATTATGTCAGCGTTTTGAACTTCTGCATGTGCGAATTCAGAGAAGATAATTATTACGACCATCAAAGTAGTTTGAACACACATACGTCTCACTTGTAATTATTTAAATTTTACGCAAATAAATAAACAGTTCTTTCTAATCACTTTAAAAAGTAATTTTCAAGTTCCCAGACGTAAAACTGGCGCAGTCGGTAGGATGAGGAAAACCAGAATAATTAAATAAAATTTAAATAAATCGTAATAAAGTCTATCTGTAAAAAAAGTGAAAAGAAGAATACTATCCAGAGGCGAAGTATCCAGGAGCCACTTTCCTGGTATGAACTCCAAGAGAAAGTCAGAAGAAGAAGTCAAGTTAAGAAGAAGAAGAAAAATCCGACGTCTAATCCACGGGTCCCTTTCCTCGACGACCGAAGATTCCGAAGGCATAAGAAGAAATAATAATCCAACGTTTAATCCAGCGGTACCTTTTCTGGACAACAGCGGATTTCGAAGATACTCATCGTTGCTCTGTAAGTCATTATTTAATTTTTTACGCATTGCATTGTATTTCCTATACGGCTACACACTCATACACATACACACAATGGCAGAAATCGAGTTTTTATTAAATTAGTTACGCGTAAAAGTATGTTTCCTGTGTGTTCAACCAGAACTACCACGCAAACTGCTCAATAAGAATATGTGGAATGTATTTGGATCAAGACGGAGGAATACATTGTTGTGAAATAACCTCAAAAATGGACGCAGCCGCACAAACATCAGTGAATAAAGAAGAAATAAACGCGTTAAGCTACTTGAAACATTTACTGACACATAAAGATGAAATTATTGACGAATTAAGAGATAAAATAAGGAATTCACTGAAAAATATCAGAATTTAAACTCCGATGAATTTATAATTGGTAGCAATAAGGGTATGAATCAATTTGTCCACAAAGCAGAGAAAACAGTTTGGTATCATATCGGAAAATTCAAACATGACTTTACCCAAGAGAAGCTAGATAAATATTTGGAAAAAATACCCATAAATATCGAAACCATAGAACGAGAAGATCGGTCGGCATCGGAAAAATATAAATGTTTTAAAGTCGGAGTTCTAGAAAAATATAAAGATGAGGTAAATAATGCGAGTATATGGCCAACGGGAATCCATATTAGTAGATTTCGATTTTTTCATAAACCCAAAAATCGGTCTAGCAAGAGAAACACAAAATAGTAAAAACAACTTACAGCTGACAGTAATGCATACGAAGTATATTCAACAAAATTGACGAACTAAAAGGTATACTTCAAGAAGTAGACCTAAATATTATATGCCTATAATATATAATATTGAACAAATTAACATACATGGATTTAAACGAATAAATCAGTTTACTAGAAAGACTAAAGAACACGGAGGAACTATGATTCTGGCAAAAAATGTAGAAAATTGCATTTCTCAAAGTAAAATTCACAGGTACAGCGTAGAATCAATAATAGAATGTATTTAGGTCGTGTACACTGATAATTCAAGATAACAAAATTGGTATATTATCAATGTACCGACCACCAACAGGTAGTCTAGATATATTTTTTTTTAGTAAATTAATGGATACTTTAACAGAAATTGAGTCAATTTATAAATATAAACAAACGAAAAATTTCTGCTGTTGGACATATTTAAGTCCTTTTCTCTGTGCAATAAAATCACAGAACCTACAAGATATAGGATGGTCACAAACGCAAATCGAATATACGGTGGCAAATTTCGATTTCAAATGCTTAAATGTTAATTTCTGTCTATCAGATCATCATGCGCAAATTCTAAAGGCAAATATAACTACACATAGTAAAACCAACACACTTACACTAAAACCAATCAAGCGTAGAAGTAATAACCTAGATGGACTTAGACACCGTTTACAACAGGTAAATTGGAACTTTATACATGCAGACGATTTAATCGATTTCACGAGGAATATTCAATTTTAATTGTTCATGTCCACTAAGAGAGGTAAAATTAAAAACAATAAATAGATCATGGAAAAATGAAAAGGTTCGTCTTTCCAGTATAAATCTGAGAAATATGCACCATGTGATGAGAAATACCAGTTTGGAAAATCGACGGACTGAGTATAATCAGGCTAAAAAGGCTCATCAAACATTAATAAAAGAAACACAACAACGTTACTTCAGTAATATTATTGGAAGTGCACACAATAAGCGGCAAAAACAAATATGGAATATAGTCAACGAAGAAATAGGCAAAACTAAAGACACTCAAAAACCTATCAATATAAAGAATATTCATGGGCATACAGTCGAAAATCCGAACGAAGTCGCTGAAATGTTTGGAGAATATTTTTCATCAGTAACAAATATTAAACTTTCAAACCATTTCGGCAAAAATATGTCAAAAGTAGGCACAACAATGCCTTTGAAATCGCATTCGGTATTTTTAGAACCTGTAACACCGCAAGAAGTGCTCCGTCTAATAAATTCACTAAAAAATAAAAAGAGTGTCGGTTCCGACAAAATATCAGCGAAAGTGATTAAAGTCGTAGCAAATAAAATATGCCACCCATTATTTTATTTAATAAACCTGGCAATTAAAACCGGAACATTTCCGGAAATGTTAAAACTTTGTAAAGTGGTTCCAAAAAGGGCTCGGATGAAGAAATGGACAATTATCAACCAGTGGCAATACTCAACACGTTTTCAAAAATATTTGAAAAAGCAATTGCAAACCGTCTTTGGTATTTTATTAACAAAAAACAAATTTTACGAGAAAATCAACATGGATTTCGAATCAGTGGCACTCGTGGAAGAGATTAGTAGGAGCATCGATACAGGAAAGTGTGTGGCTGGTTTGTTTTATGATTTTTCTCGTGCATAAAAGTGTAGACTTTGTGCAACATAAACTGTACGCGCAGGGAATTCAAGGGATGGCATTACAACTAATTGTGTCGTTCCTATCTGATAAGCAGCTTTATATTTGCAAGTGCAAATCAAAATCAAAAACGTATTGTGTACGCAATGGAATTGTGCAGGGTTCCACTTTAGGTCCTTTAATCTTTTTGTTGTTCCTAAATGATCTAAGTAGTCATATATGCCATGGATGTGCAATCTATTTTGCTGATGATACGACAATAATTATTAATGCATTCACTGAGGATGAATTAGCTTCTAAGATTGATTCAAAAACAGAGAAATTATAAAATGATGGTGCAACTCCAATACAATGACGTTAAATGCTGACAAAACTGTCAAAATACATTTTTATAATAGAAAGCCTCCATCAAATAGAAACATGACTACAGATAACTGTTACAGATAAGTTTTGTTGACGAAACACCGTCCTGGAATCAGCAAATTAACTATGTATGTACAAAGTTAGGCAGTGCATATTATGCCATATTAAAACTTTAAAAAAATCTTGGATACGAATTCTCTTTTGAACATAGCTTATCCATATTTGGTATATAATATTCTTCAAACGCCAACTACTTAAAAAGAGTATTTGTCCTCCAAAAATTTTTTTAATAAATTGCCAAATATGGTAAAAGGTGATAAAAATGTTAACAGTTTTAAAATAAATTTGAAAAAATATCTCATTTTAAAGAATGATTAAATACTTTCAGAATTTATCTTGAATAATAATTTTAACAATATAACATGTGTACATTAAATGTATGTATATATATAAATATTTTTAATTATTTAACGTTTTAAGAAAGTTATATTTAAGACAATGTATGATATAAGTCTATTATTACTGTAAATCATATATTTAAGATTAGAAATTTTGACACTCACATCCGCTTTATGTAAAATATGTCGTAAAATTTTATGTACAGCTTTTATGTATGTGAATAAAATTGAATTAAATAAATTATAATCAGGTCATTACGGTGATTAAATTAAATTAACTTCAACATTTCGAAAACACAATGAAACGCCTCGCGAAAGAAAAGAAATTCAAAACGTTTGTTTAAAATTTAAAAACATTTTCTATTTAGGACGAAATTAAACACGAGATCTACACTCAGGATTCAAAACCAATATTTACGAAAACGTACAGATACCCTCATATTCCTAAGGAAGAAGTAAAGAAACAAATTAGTTCAATGTTGGAGGAAAACATAATTCAACCGTCTACTAGACCCTGGTCTTCACCAGTATGGGTTGTTCCAAAAAAGATTGATTCAAGCAATAAGCAAAAGTGGCGCATAATCATGGACTATCGAAAGCTAAACGACGTAACAGTAGGAGACGAACATCCTTTACCAAACGTAGAAGATTTATTAGATCCAATCGGAAAGTGCGAATATTTTTTTACGCTAGATTATCGTCTGGTTTTCATCAAATTGAAGTAAATAAAAACGATATCCCTAAAACTGCGTTCTCAGTAGAAAACTGTAATTTTGAATACCTAAGGATGCCATTCGATTTAAAGAATGCACCAATCATGTCTCAAATGGCAATGGACAATATAATGACAAGGTTTACAAAATGATATGTGTCTAGTTTACATGGATGATATCATAGTTTATTCAAACACTCTTGAAGTACACATAACAAGATTAAATTTAGTTTTTGAACGTTTACAAAAGTACAATTTTAGGATACAACCGGATAAATGCGAAATTTTACGCAAGGAAGTAGCATATCTTGGTCACATGGTAACCAAAGATGGAGTTAAACCAAATAATTATAATAATAATAATAATAATAATAATATTTATTTGCGTTAATGACTAAGTCTTACACATGTCAGGTACATAGAAGAAATAAATTGTTCATTTACATACAAAATCAATTTCGTATAAACACATTTGGAAAAATAGAATTACAATAACTATAGCGCAAAGTTGAATAGGATCAAATATCAATCATTGTAGTTTCATATTTTAATAGGACTATAAACTAACAATATACACATTAAAACCTTCATAGGCTAAAAGAACTAACTAATAATAATTACATTAACAGGTTATGTAAAATTGAATATTAAAGTAGACGATAAAAGTAAAGTATATATAAACAAAACAATGAATAAATAAATATAAAATATAAACAAATAAGAAATAAAATAACTAAATAAAATACATGTTATAAAGATAAAACTATATACTGTCACCATTTAAAAATTCTTCAATTGAGTAAAACCCATGTAAGAGAAAATATGATTTTAGTTTACCTTTGAATTCCTTAAAAGAAAGATGCCTAGTTTGTTCCGTTAATTTATTAAAAAATTTAATTCCATAATATTTTATTCCATTTTCCGACTTTTTAAGTCGAAGTTGAAAATGGTAAAGATCATTTTCATTTCGTGTCATATGTGTTTTGAAATCATCTTGATGCTTTTTGATATAACATAAACAATCTGGAATAAATAGGCACGGAAAAGTTAAAATTCGATTGTCTTTAAATTGTTCTTTTCAGTCATGTGTATATCACAGATTACACGCAGAACATGTCTCTGAAGTTTGAAGACTCTGTGGCGTATAGTAGAGTGACCCCAAACAAGAATACCATGTCGCAAGTGTGATGTCCGTAGAGTTGTTAATGGTACCCGAGACACTAAATTCCAGATGCAGCATAAATTTCTCGAAATAGTTCCACAGATAACATTACCATGAGAGTTCCATGATAGAGCAGCATCTGTATGTACTTCCAGAAAGCAGATGAATATATTGCCGTTATCATTTGTTTTTTTTTTAAATTATCTGTTTTGTTTTAGAGTCATTAAGATAAAGTTTATTAGACTTACACCAAGTATTTGCAACTTCTATCGATGATGTATGTTTCTGTAAACATGACTCTAACGATGTTTCAGTATTCAAGATTGTTGTGTCATAAGCAAATAATATTACATTTGTATTTTCAAAATAGTTAGGTAGATCATAAATGTAAATTAGGACCTAATATTGATCCTTGTGGGACACCGAAAGATATATCTAAAGGTGTAGATGTGTGTTGTCCAACATTAACCACCTGCTTCCTGTTAGATAAATATGATGCAATAAGCCTTATACTTATGTCATTAAAATTGTACTTTTGCAGCTTATTTGCAATTCTTTCATGCGATACGCAATCGAAGGATTTGATGAAGTCCAGAAATGATCCTACACAATGAGTTTTGTTTTCAAAACTCTTATTTACTATTTCGATCAGATCAATCAGGGCATCCAACGTCGATCGACCCGAAGAAAAACCAAACTGATTTTGAGTAAACAGGTTATTGGATTCAAAGTATTCAATGATTTGGATTTTTAGGATAGTTTCGACAATTTTTGAAAAATATGGTAGTCATGAAATGGGTCTAAAATCATTTATATCACTTTTTTTAAACACAGGAACTACCTTAGCAAATTTAAGAACATCAGGAAATTCTTCTGAAGTTATAATTTTGTTAATTAAGATAGTTAATGGTATAACCAGAGTGTTTAGGATACATTTTTTTATGCCAGCATTGAATCCATAAATATCCATTGATACTACATTTCAATGCCTTTATTGCATCCCGAACTGTATTGTATCCAATATCTTTAAAAGAAAACTGTAAATTAAAATTACTTTCAATTTTTAGATATTCAGTATTATTTTCAGGCTGCAGGTTGCTTTGAAGGGCTTTCGCAACACTGATGAAAAATGAATTAAATTCATCACAAGTAATGTTGTGATCTATTATATTCGATGAAGGTATATGATGATACGAAAAAGGCTCGTTATGATTATAGGCAAATATATAAAATGGCTAATATGAGCAAATTAAAAGATCTAATAGTAATTTCATCAATAGCACTAAAAATAAACCTAAGGCTTTATGGCCAACCACAAAGCAGGCAAGGCTTTATGGTTGGACTTTAATCGAAATTCCTATTTCAACCCAATTATCATTTTTAAACACAATCAATAATCAAATAAATAAAAAAAAATCAATGAAATCACCCTTACTACACAGACACGCTATAAACGCGGATTAATTAACGGAATAGGCTCAGTTTGGAAATTAATCACAGGAAACGTAGATGCATCGGACGGTGAATATTATAATGAATGCAACAATAAAATCGAAAGAGATGATAAAGAAATGCAACTACTAATGAAAAACTAAATTCAGATAGGTTTAAAAGTTGTTTAAGAATTTCAATTGATCATCGGACCTGGACGACCGGCCCCAACCAGGCTCCCGTTATCCCCAAATATTTAAGTACTGCAATGTCAGGTCAACAATTACAAGAAGGCCTCCAATCCAACAATCCTCAAGATATGAAATTGGTAACGATGACATCACATATCAAGCCTCATCGATACCAAACCAACCATCTTCCGAAAAAGATGCAATTTTTAATTGGGAATTCTTAACCCAAAATCTTAAGAAATACAAAGTACTACATTTTATGTCAGCGTTTTGAACACCTGCATGTGCGATACGCCCAAGCGGACAGACTGTACCCGGTGCAAACAAAACCTTTTTTGGCATCTTCTATTTAACGTTCTACGGATTTTCTAAAAAGGTTTTTTATATGATAGATATGTACAATATATAAAAACATTTTTAGAAAATCCGTAGAACTATGAATCTAGGATGCCAAAAAATATTGAAAGTACTGTTTTTATATTTTTATAGAAATAAATAGATATTGGATTGATGTGGCTGTTACTTATCGAAACTCTATAGTAACACTTAAAGAAATACTGACTCAGTATTTCTTTAAGTAATAAAAATGTAATAAAGTTCTCTACGTTGTAGAAAATTAACTAATAATTAGAAAAAACACGAAAATGTTTTATGATGAAACGAAAATAAAATTCCCTACTTCACTTATTTTTATAATCATAATATATAAAACTTCACATTACTCGACCCGAAATTTAGTGACGAAAATGTTTCGTGTTTTTTCTAATTATTAATTTCTTTAAGTCTTAAAGAAATAGATAAAAGAAGTAGAAATATATTTCTTGAGTTAAGTGAAGTATTTATATAATGGTTTATTTAAATCAGTTGTTCTATTAGATAATAATAACTAATTAAATTCAACGGTTGCAACATTTCGATCTAATTAAATATTTGCCTGTTGCCTTTGAAGTGCCGTGTTGAAATTCTCGCTTCGGGGGCAATAAAATATTCAACAAAGCTTACGGCTGCTTATGTATTTTAAGCGTATGTTTGGATTTTCCAGTTGTTGTGTATGTATGCATATGTGTGTGTGTGTGTGTGTGTGTAGCAGTAGCTGCATAAACCTCCTGCAAGGTCTCGTTACGGATTCTACTTCTGATTTATACGAGAATGTTGCCTATAAAATAACATTTCTCTATATGGCTTTGTTGGATATTATTATTGGATTCTATCATAAATCCCTGCAAATAAAAATATTGTGTACGATGTATTATAGAAAATATAGATCGAGATTTTTTTATTAAAACTCATAAATACAGCAAACACAATTTTCTCTTGAATTTTGGTGGCGTTCACTTTGTAGTACAATTTCAATGAATAACAGAAAAACGTGTAACTTTTTTAAACCAGTCATGAAGTATTAAGTAAAAATAAAAAGTAGTATAAACAAGTTAAACGTTTTTCTGTTAGACTATTTTCTTATTTATATAAAATATTTTTAATGTTTGGTTAATTAGCGTTTTTTTTAGTCATTAGGGTTAAATCATTAAAAAAACGCTAATTAACCAAAAATTAAAAATACTTGATCTTCTGATTTTATATAAATAAGAAACAGAAAAACGTTTACCTTTTTTATATTACTTTTTATTTTTACACAATACTTCGTGACTAGTTTAAAAAAGTTACACGTTTTTCTGTTATTCATTGAAAATGTACTACGAAGTGAACGCTTCCAAAATTCAAGAGAAAATTGTGTTTGCTGTGTTTATGAGTTTTAATAAAAAAAATTCTCGATCTATATTTTCTATAATATTTCGTACACAATATTCTTCCAACTTTTTAGTTATAATTTTTATTTATATTAAATAGTTAATATTTAGCATTCACTAATGAAGTCATTACAAAATTAGATTTATATATCAGAAGAAATAACATGAAAACAAGGTAAACGTCCTCAGCGTTTCTTGACCAGTTCGTACAGTTGTAAAAATGTTTTTTTTTTGCATGCAATGGCCTCAACACGAATACGTAATTAGGTAAGTGGTCTAGGTACGTTACAATTATTGATACTTAAACATTCACCACAAGTGCCGTATGCATAGTGCGATGATAACGACTCAATAACATACTGTTTAGTCACGCGAACACATACCGCCCAGTTTAATCAACGGAGTGTTATTATAGTTAACTTTAGCATGTACACTGAATATGTCTACATTTTCTTAAAGTTAAATATATTTCGATGTATCTCAATGTGATTTTTTGATAAGCAAAAAGTTGTTCATGGGTAAGAGACGAACATCTATAGTTAAGATCTAATACCTAGATGAACTACACTTTTTAGAGTATGACCTAAGGTGAACAACATACTCACAAACTTATTTCTGAAGGTGCCAGTAATACCTATAGACCTTTCAAAATTTTTTCACACAATGTGGCTAGGAATAATCGAATTTTATTATAGGGTATAGTACAAGATGGCGACATCTACATCTAAAAGGAAAATCTTGTAATATAAACATTAGTGATGTGAATCAATGCATTTTCTGTGTTATCTGCGACTTCAAAACCCATGTATGTATTTCGTGGATTTAAGAGAAGCGACACATCTATACTTTGAAAATATGAATTTAAAATGGATTTGGGGTGAATGCATTAATGAATTCTGAAAATGTAAGTTAAACAAAATTTCAAATGACAAATTATGACACGCAGTGTATTGCAAATAATAATATACAGCAAATCAATAAACTATGTGAAATAATAAAAAAAAATTATAGATTTTAACCTTAAAATGAGGAAATTTGCGTAATTTAAACAAATACCAAAAGCAAACGAAATCTGTAATTAATACAAATCATTCCGCAAAATTACCAGAGACGTCGACAGAGTTAAACTTTTCCAATATTAATTCCGAATACAACGAACAAAAAATGTTAAATACCAAAAAACTTCAAAGCAAACAAATAATCTTCCAACTAACCAGTCACAGAGCTCCAGGAAATCCCCGGACATTTCAACCGAAAATATAAATAAAATAAATGATGAATATGCTGGGAAATGATGTATATAATGTAACAAATTATAGTGTTACAATTATCTTAGCAATTAATCAGCACGGATTTACTTCAAAGAAAAACATTAACGCAGCTCTTTTTGATTTTGTTCAATTTATTTTATCTACTCTGGAAAAGGACCAGCTTCCTTGTGGGATATTATTAGACTTATCTAAGGCATTTGACTGCATTTATCATAAACTTCTACTAACAAAATTACACGACTACGGTTTTCGCGGTCTAGTATATAATTGGTTTAAATCGTATTTGACAGATAGACAGCTAATCGTTGAAACAATTAGTTCTAATCGAGACAAGATGCAGTCAGGTGCCTTAGATATTACGAAGGGTGTCCCGCAGGGTAGTATACTTGGCCCATTATTATTTAATATTTTCATTAATGATCTCTTTTCAGTGTCGAACCCAGCCCTCAAAATTGTTATTTATGCAGATGATACAAATTTATGTATCTGTGGTAATAATTTAAAGGACCTATTAGAAAATGGAAAATCTGCCATAGATGGCATGGTTTCAATATAATAAATTAATTTTAAACAAAAATAAAACGAAATGTTTATTATTTAAAAAGACCGAAAGCACCATAACACTGTGAAATCTAACATTCGGTGAAAATAATTACGAATTATTAATTAAAATGTAATAATCATATATTCTATCATTCAAATTTTGAATCTCATAATAGGTTTGGCATAATTCATTGGGGCCAATCACACCATATATACATAATTTGTCACATACAGAAATGAGCACTAAGGAATATGCTTGGATTACCTCAGAGTGCATCTTGTAGATCGGTTTTTGCTGCAAACAAGATTCTTACTGTTATTGGAATGTGCATTATGGAATGCTTAATTTTTATATGGAAGCAGAAGAACTACTTTTTGGAACATATCAAATCACATCAATAATATCACACGTCCCAAGGCAGGCCTTATTGATCCAAAACCTGAATACACCTTTATAGAGAAAGGGGTTGAAAATACGTATAATAAACTTCCTTTAAAACCCAAAAATAAGACTAATTTTAAAAGCTATATATCTAATAAATGTTGAGAGATATTGAACCATTCAATCTAAATGACGTAGTTCATGATGTATGATTATGCTCGCTGGGATTTTTCCGGCTGTTCCATGTAGTAGGCAAGATATCGGTTGATGTCTCTTTGATGGCCTGATGGATGAAGACTACCTTAGCCAAATAGCGATTGATCGTTCTATTTATCTCTTCCGCAACTCCATCGGATTGCAGATGCATAGTTGTCATCTTGATCCTATTAATTTTCTGCAAAACTCTACGAAGAAATTAGTTTTAAAATTTCCTACTTGGTTCGAATGTCATTTTGAGGAAACCTCGAAACGACATATTCAGCGATGACTTTTACTCTAATTTATTTTTTCTCTTCAGTTGCTAAGTTCGAACAATTACAATATATACCGATTGATACTTCCATAAATATATTATTGTAGAAAAATGAAAATATAGTATTAACTACAATAATATGGATAGTCTTAACTTAATTTTCCGAATGTAATTACATTAGTCAACTAAAAGAACGCCTTATTGCTGTGCCGATATTGTTTTCGCGTGCTTATGAGGAATATATTGATATAATTCATGGAATTACCACAGGAATGTTTTGTAGTTACATAAAGCATAATAAAACAAACATATAAATTAGGTCTACATTACAATTTAGAAGAATGCCTTAAGTTCATCGCATAATACAAATACAAGGGCACCGCAGTACCACGCAGAACGTCTGAGTTTACGAAGGCTCACAGTCGTTATTGTCTTGCGATCTTAGCCCAGCAGTCTAGTGTGTTTTTGATATCTAGAATTATATTTCTTGTTAACACCATCCAAGAATACGTGTTTGTAGTAATCCTTGAATGAACAGTTCAATGCCTGTGTTGGAAAGTATCTGATCACGTTAGCCATGTTACCACGCCAGAAACTGAAGATTTTCTGTTATCTGGGATTCTCACAAAGCAGTCCGCGGCGATCTGCTTGCAAAAGTTTCACACGCTTGATGGGGTCGACTGTAGTCTTGGAAACCGTTGCGAAAATTCCTCTTGTTTTTTCTGGTTTTAGTAATGAATATGCATTAACGTTTTTACTAAAATAGTCCAATATTTAATTTCTTGTTTAGATTTCAGGACTAGTCTAGCAACGAGTAAATATAGAAAAATTGTGAAACAAACCAAGTGTAATTTAATTTAAACCTTCATTAGTAATAGTTCAAAATGTTTTACCAAGTGATAAATGAGAAAGTGATTCAAGAAACATTAATTCGTTTAATTGGTCTGCTAACTTTGTACTGACGCATAAGTTGCTTTCTGTGCAAATAATTCCTGCACCACAATTTCACGTCTATTATATAGTTCACCATGTAGAATAATTCTAGTAGTTTTTTTAAATCTAAATACCTACCAGAAGATCCATTTCCAATCTCTACAACCACTTCCAATATTTTGCTCTTATAGCTGAAAATTTTCCTTCGTACTTGGCCCTTTAATTTTTAGAACATATGCTTTGGCAGTCCGTTATCAAATATAAGAAATTTGTACTGTACCTAGTAAAATTTCAAATCAAAGAAATATTTCTTCCCTATGTTGATTTAGAATTTTGTCAAGAGTTTTAACCCTGATCCTTCTAAATCTCGCTTTATACTGTCGTTCTCCATATTTTCTTTTTTATAATTCTGCGTTGTTATATGTATGTATGTATTTTAATTTATTCAATGTGCTTACAAAATATATTCAAATATTAAGTTTTCAATTCTACAGAAATTTCGGCCACACACGAAAAGGCTTGAGTTTACTCCTTGTGTTTTTCCATCCACGGCCATTTTTTAAGCAGACATGGGATGGTCACCTTAAGTTCCTTTATCGGTATTTTTGGCTTCTACTTACATTGTCGGTTTGACATATTTGTTGTAGTGTTTACAATGTTCTGGATGATCTCCAAGATAAAGCATCTGCGATGCTGCGAACCATCTCAACTTAGTATTCTTTTAAAAAGTTAAACACGCGTTCGGTGACTTATCCTTCTAAATCCATCAATTGTGGGAACCATTTAAGACTAACATAGTTTATGTTTATGTTTATTAGTCTTTAGCTTCTTTTCTAAAAAATACATATACATACAAATATTATACAAAACGTACAAAAATTTGGGATGGATGAAGCTAGGCGGAGTTCATACAGCTTCTAACCCTTGTTTTTGTCCATGATGTTGATCGGGAGCAAATATCCTCTTGGGACATCTGGATTATTCAACAAATGCTTTTATTTACTTTTTTGTTCTCTTTTTAGGAAAGACTTTTTAGCTGTTTATGTCAGCATGACAGATATTTATAATTAAAACTTTCTTGTAATTTTACTCTGGTTTTAACAAGATCTTACTTACTTACTAGTAACTGCCTTTCTTACGTAATTATCTCACTCATGTGAGGTGAAATATTATGAAAATAATAATAAAGAATTGATTACTGGTTACCTTCACAAACTGGGAGTAGTAATACACTTTCTATATCGAAGTGGAACATAACAAGTACTTTTCTTCTCTGAATTTGAAAATTTGGTTTTATCAAGAAAGTAGCAGAATAGAAGTATCGAATAGATTACTAGTTGGAGCAAAACGAATTATCTATGGACAAGTTTGAGCTGGCACGGATGTAATTGCATTCTTCGGTTTTTTGGAAACCTGACAGTCCTTGTTCTAATGAAATTCTTAATTTTCTATCGTGAGGGGCGATATTATATAATCAATCATACTTCCCCTATATATTCTATATAGGAAAAGTAAAAATTATAGAGAATATTGTAGAATAAACTTAAAAAAAAGTATTGTTACAATAAAAACTGGGATTTATTAACGAAATATAGAAACCATAATTGTACGCCTGTGATTAGCTTAGAATTAACTAATATACAATTTAACAGTGACACGCATGTCACTGAAATAAGTCTAAAATATGCTTTATTCAAGCAATATAATTATAAAACGATACTACACTTGGTATTCTGAAGAAGTCTAGGTGGTATATAATATTGGGTTTGATTGGAAGATCCTTCGATGAAGAGAATTTCACCAGTTCTATTTTTGACTAAAATTTTATGTATATTTTCATATTTTGTAATATAAATCTTGTCTTTTTTTATTAAAAATTAGTACAAAGATATAAATAAATACATCTATACTTTGTTCTTTGTTTGTTTCATTCCTTCCCTTTACATTAGTATCAACAATGATTGGGTAAAATGTAGGGATTGGCAAAAAATCATTTGAAAGTTTGGGCATAAGACAAAATTGACAATTGTCAAAACTACAAGATATTTATGAGCAAACAATATTTGCAACTTCTCCAAAACTGATTGTCAAAAAGGAATTTTAAAGTTAAAGTAAAAGAAATTTACAAATTACAAAATTAGTAGAGATTTAAAAAAAGACATTTGCAAATTACACAGAAAATGCAATTTCCAGATAGAATAGATAGATATTCATTAAAAATAATTGAAAACAAACAATTGACAGTTGTTACTATTAACATAAATTTAAAAAAAAGTAATTTACAAAAAAAAAAGAAACCGTAGCAAAAATGGTTACGGAAATTTGACAATTGTAAATAAAAAATTCAAAACAGAAGTCGAAATTGTCAAAAAGACATATATGACGACAAAAAAATTCCTGAAAAATGATTTTTCTTAAAAATATAGAGATTAACAAAAAATAACGTGAATGTTTCACGCAAAAGAATTAATGACAATTGCCAAAATATGATTTATAAAAATACCATATGAAATTTTAAGAAAGAAACAATTAAAAATTCTTTAAAAAGACAATTGGCAATTGTCGAGGATTACTAATTTGGTCAAAATTTATTAGAAAGTGTCATTATCAAACTATTAGACGTTTATGAGAAAACAATAGTTGCAACTTCGCCAAAAATAATTTACAATGGACAAAACAACTGAATATTATCTACTTAATTTTTTTAAATCTGAGAATTTATCAAAATATAAAGATTGACAAAAAAATTAAGAGTTAACATTAAATGTCTATACATACATATATTATTGACAATTGTAGAAAACAAAAATTCATTAAAAAAATTGCATATTGCCAAAACTAGTAGATATTTGTGAGTCGAAAGAATTGATAAATTAATAATATCTGAAAACTGACAATTACTAAAAATGTAGAGAATTTGGAAGTTTACATAAAATAAATAATTGACAAAAGATGACAGGAGGAAAGCCTTGCTCTGGAGTAAAGAAAGTAAATATAAAGTTTATAATTATAACTATAAATCTATTAAATACAAAAAAGAAGAAGTCCCCTCAGACGATTTCACTAATTTCTGGAAAAAAGTTTAGTTTTTTGTTTCTGTGTCTTTTTTTTTGAGGACACGTGAAAATCTTCAAAAGGAATGAGACTGCGGGACTGACGATTATGCGCTCTTCAGGGAAGCTACTAGTGGCTCTCCTCTATGCCACAGGCTTCACGATGATAACGGCCGCGAAGATAGGCACCGCCTCCCACGTCTCCCAAGGCTCGTTTTTTATTATTGAGACGACGATGTTCTCCGGGGACAGCGTACTCGAAGCATGTTCAGTAGAAAAACACGTTTCCTGCATCCACTTCCACTGGCTCTAATCTGTAAAATTTACAAATTCCGACAGACTTCACGATCATCTTAATGCAATCAAAAAGACCAATGTACAGTCTTTTAGCAGTTGCACGACTCACATCAGCTCCTAGCATAGCTCCAGAAGCACCACCGGAAGTCAAAATTCCAGAAAAGTACCTCCAGAATTGTATTTTTTTTGTAGACATCCTTGATTGCAAAGTTCAATGCATATGTTGGAAAGTATCAGATCACATTAGCCATGTCACTAGGCCAGAAACTGAAGAATCCATGTTCTTTCGGGATTCTTACAAAGTAGTCTGCGGTGATCTGCTTGCAGCAAAAATTTCACACGCTTAATGGGGTCGACAGCAATCCTCTGATGAGGAAATCCTTGTTGTTTCTAGTATTGATGGTGGGTATGCATTAACTTATTTACTGAAATAGTCCATTATCACAACGGTGAATTTAATTTCTTGTTTAGATTTCGGGAATAGATTACCAACATCAATTCGTTTAATTGGTCTTCTAATTTTTACTGACGCATAAATGCTTGAACGTTTTTTTTTTTTTCGTAAAAATATTTGCTCCAAGATAATTTTAAGTCTATTATTCATATGGTAAACTCTAGATTCTAGTAGATTTTTATCTAAAAATCCACCGGATGATCTATTTTCAATATCTTCAACCACTTCCAATATTCTGTTCTTATAGATGAAAATTTACCTTCGTACTTCTTGGCCCTTTGAGTTTTTAAACATATGCTTTAGCAGTATGTTATCACATATAAGACCGAGTATAATTTCAACTCAAAGGAATATTTTTTCCTATTTTGATTTAGAATTTTATCAAGAGTTTTAACCCTCACTTTTTAGCGTTGTTCGCCCCACTTTATTCTTTTGCAATTCTGCGATGTTGTTGTGTTTACAATGTTCTGGTAATAATCTGCAAAATAAACAATCGAACCTTAACTTAGTATTCAGTTAAAAAGTCAAACACCTGAAGCTTTACCACCCATTCGGTGACTTATCCTTCTAAATTCTTCAATTGCAGAAACCATTTAAGAACAACATAGTCAGTTCTTAATAATAATTATGTTCTATATATTTATAAAAATGTTCAACCGAGTAACTAATTCATTTCTTGAATAAAACACGATAAGTTTGTATAACTTGAAAACTTTTTTATTGTGACTAGTGTGTCATTATGACAAGCTAAATTTGTCGAAACTAGTCACAATAAAAAAGTTTTCAAGTTATACAAACAAAGTTATCGTGTTTTATTCAATTTACAAAAATGTATAACGAAGTAGAAGCCTACAACATATATAACATAATTAATTTCTTGTTACACAGTACTGGTTTTAACAAGATCTTACTAAAGTAACTGATTACTTTCTTGAGTAATTTTCTCACGTATCTATTGGTGAAACATTATGAGATAATAGGTAAATAATTGATTATTGATTACCTTCACAAACTAGGAGTAGTAATACACTTCCCATATCGAAATGGTATATAAAAGGTACATTATTTCTCTAAATTTCAAAATTTGGTTTCATCAAGAAAGTAGGAGAAACAAGATTAACTTCTCATAACAAAGTTATTAGTGTGTTTCATTTCTATTCAACATATTACTATATAACGAAGTAGAAGCCTTCAACATCAACAAGATTACCTTGCCAAAATCATTAACCAAAGTTTTGATTTTGATTTTTGTCTTAAGGTAAGGAGAATAACTTTAGAATTATCAGCAATTTTAAAACTACATTCTTAGAGCTAGCTTCTACATAGCTCTAAGATTGTAGCTTTAAATTTGCTAACAGTTCTGAGGTTCTTCCTTGTACCATAAGACAAAAAAAAGTTATTCATATAATTTTATGCAAAGCTAAGCGAAATTTTTGTTAATTTGGAAAACTGTAGAAATCTATATGCACATCTGAGAGAGAAGAAGAAAGATGTGTTGCGACCATCAATAGTATTATAACTATAAAAACAATAGAACACGTGGCGAATATTTTAATGAAGATTGGAATACAGATTTTGCGGTTAAAAATTATACTGCATTGTATTATTCGATCCGAAAATTTAACCCCAATTAGTGAAATTAAACTTAAATCTCGACGATTATCAATAAACCGGGTTATAAATAAATTCGCAAAGCCGACCAAGCCTAAATTAGCGTGAAATTTCAAGGTGTCGTTCGGTATCGACAATGGAATCCCTTCGAAAGCTCACTTCTAGGCAGAACGCGTAATCCATTTTGCCAATATAATCGCGCCGCTTAACGGGGACCTCCAACCCCTACCTTCTCAACGTAGGTCACGGGGATTTATTGCCCACAACGTCAGCCGCACTGTCTCCCCTTTCCGCACTCCGCGCCGAATCATCGTCAAACCCCAATTAATGACCCTCGAAATATGATGAATTAATTTCAATAGAAATTCAGGCGGTATCGCGCGCGCCCTCTGGCGTTTGCGTGCGGCCGTAATTAATTACGGTTTACCTCGCCGTTCCAGTCGGTGCCTTCCAATGCGGGCAATTTGTTTCGTATTTTATTTCGGAGCCGGGCATTTTGCAGAAACCGCGGATAGCGAACGGCCGTAATTCATGTGTGCCAAGATAATTCGCATAATTAGTCCGTACCGGCATAATGACGCTAATTACCATTGGACGGACACAACACACATGCAAATAACTGTATGGAATTGGAAAGGAATAAGGAAAAATAAATGCAATAACGAATGAATCACCCAAAATGTTACGGTAAATGTAATTATTGTATCCTAACGTTAAATATAAAATTACGAAATAATTGCAGGTTTAGTATTATGTGTCTGGAAGTACAAATAATTGCATATACGATATTTTCCTAACTTTGCTTTAAATTAAAAATTTAATTTCAATCAATAATACAAAGTACTGAAAATAGAGACAAAATTAGCATTAAACAGAATTGATAGAACCAGGAATATGAAAAAAGTACCCCTAACAGCTAAATAATAAATAATCGATAAATTGTCAATTTTATTTATTTTTAAGGCTTCTACTTCGTTATACATGTTGAACACTAATTACAACACTTTAACTTTGTTTGTATAACACTGTATTATACAAACAGTGTTATACAAACAAAGTTAAAGTGTTTTAATTAAATTGTCAATTGTTTATTGTAATATATATACTATATAGGGAAAGTAAAAATATAATCCACTCCTAATAAATAATAACTTAATTCCATCACATTAAACTATTGACTTTTTTAGCGCAATAAACTCTATTGCAGCGACCTCAGCGTACTCTTGACCTACCTCAATACACTATACATTAACCTAGCGTACTGCTGACCTTTCTTAATAAACCATTTGTTGTGGTAGGTCAAGAGTACGCTGATTTGTTCGATGATTTTATACGTAAAATCGCGTAGGCTAGATTAATGCATAAAGATAATTCTTTAAATCTATCTAAAAGACTTTAATAAATTTGATTAAACACTAAAATAATTCTTAACTCTAAAAATTAAAAAATTCAGGAAGAAAAATGCTAAAATTGTTTAGAAACGAAATCTGGAAATGAAATCGACAAAAAATCTAAAGCCCTCAGAGAAAATTCATGAAACCTGAATGAAACATTGCTGGTAAGATTTTAAAATTCTTAAAAATAATTTGTTGGTTAATTCCAGAAATACCAAATTACTTAATAAAATACTGACACAGTAATATGGTATCAAATCACCTTAATTAAAAAAACAAAATTCTAGATATCTAGAAAAAAACAATAACGAAAATTTCAACACGAAAAAGAGCTGAAAAATTTTAGAAATTCCCAGTTTCTTTTTCAATTTAAGTCTAAAAAAAATTACTAAAAAATTCTAAAACTATCTGAAAAAATAAATTATGAAATCCGAACGAAACACATTGCTGGTAAATTTTAGAGCACACGAAAAATCATTTTCTCAGTTTAGACAAAAAATTTTAGTATTATAAAAAGAAAATACTGAAAAATTCCACAACTCTCATAAAAATCCACGAAATCTAAAAGTAACATTTCTGAAACTCTTAGAACTTATAAAATCTGGAAAATAAATTGGTGAAAAATTCTAAAATTACTTTTAATTTTCAAACAAAAACATTTAAAAATGTAGAAAGAAAAAAATCATAATAACAGAAAATTCTAGAAGAAAAATTGTTGGAAAATTTGAATTTTCAAAATTTGGAAAATCCCAGAAAATCAAAAAAAAATTCTTGAATTGAATAAATCTTTAAAACTATTAAAACCATTAAAGAAAATTCATGAAATCTTAAAATAAAGGCTGACAAATTTTAGCATTATCAATTTTTTTTTAAATGCTGGTAATTTTTAGATCAATAAATTATTTTTTAGTTAATTCAAAAAAAATTATGAAAATTGATATAAAAATCACTAATAAATTACTCTAATGAAAAATCTATCTACTAGGGTGGCTACAAATCAAATTTTCTTTTACATTGTTTCTATCAGCGAAAAATCGGATTTTAAAAATTCTTCACCAATTAAAACTGTTATAAATCAAAGTAAAATTTGGAAATGTTTTACGATAACTTTTCTTTGAATAAAGAAAATTGCAAAATGCTAAGAACAAACGAATCGGGTAAAAATTCAAAATTCAAACATTTGTTTTGTAATGCTTTTGTCATATCTTTTTAGCAATTAATTTAATTTAAAATTTTCTTATATTAACAAATTGCCATTACTAAACTCAATAAATAAATGAGTTGAAAATATTAAAATTACTTGTAATTATTTTTTAATTTATTCACTTTGTTCACTCTTGATATGATGATGAAAATTGTTCCGGCGTAATATTTACAAATTCGGACTTCAATTGTTTCGAGTTGTTTTTGCGATAATCCATCGCAAAAAAAGACAAACAGCACAGACCAATTGTGATTACAAATTAAAATTGTACAAGTCAAAATACGAAAAAAAAAAACAAAAAATTATTTTCAATCAAGAAACAGTTGATAGCAGTTTATATTTATATTTTATATTTCAAAAATTGTTAATTTTCATTATGAAAAAACAGTAAAACTCACTAGCCCCATTTATTTTGTTTTGTTAAAACAATCAAAAAGTTACTGCTAATGTTAAAAAAAACTTCAAAGCTGTGTTATAGTTTAAAATTATATGTATATGTAGGGTGGATGGATGGCCACTATCCCACCCTCTGGTTTCTATTAAAGAAATTAATTTTTTAGGAGAGAATATCCAAACAAATAATTTTATTTCATTCCATTATTATTTAATATTAGTTTAATACAACACTCACATATGTTGTATTGATTGGAAGGTTGGATAGAGGACACCCACCCACCCTACATATACATATTTACATAAGTCACTGTCACTCGTTTGGTTTTCTTGAAACAATCGAGAAATTACCAATAATGTATAAAAAACTTATATTCTGCATTACAGTTTATTCAATTTATTTGTATATGTAGGATGGATGGGGGTCACTATTCCACCCTCCAGCTTTCTTTTAAATAAACGAGCGTTTGTTAAAGAAATATATTTTTAGGAGAGAATTTTGAAATAAATCATTTTATTTTTTTCTATCATAATAAAAAATTTGTTTAATACAAGTCTCACGTGTTTTACTGATTAGAGGGTGGAATAGAGGCCAACGCCGCCCCCCAATCTACATATAAACTTCAATTCCTCATTGTCGCCCGTTTTTTTTATATATTAAATTGTTTTGTTTCCTGAATTTGCCGAGGTTATTTAACAATTGCCAATATTCTTACAGTAACCATTGAGTTCTTGATAATTATTTCTTTTTTGAATTTTTAAATGTTCCTTCAAACACCTTAATTGTTTTCATTTGTTTAATTGGATAATAATATATGTTTTTATTACTAAAATTATTACTTTTGAAAAGAAATAAAAGAAAAGAAAATTGTGGTTTGTTGTTTGTTTTTACTTTCCCTATATATCTCAAAAACGAATGATCCGTTTGAGATGAAACTTTAAATTTAAGGTTTTATTTTTAAATACTAGAACTGAAAAGATTTTGGTAAACATTCATAAACCGGAAGGGCGGTTTTTTTAATTATTCTCGACATTTTTCTAAATTTGAAAATAACTTTTCAATGAGAGAGGGAATGAGAAACTGAACAAGATTTATTAAGACATGTTTTTTCGTAAAGGTCTTAATTTGTGAGAAAAAAATTAACGTTAGAATTTTTCAGAAAATGTTTTAGATTTTCCTTTAAATTTCAATAATATCTCCTCCATACTTTTATTTTTTATTGGAACTTCCTTTCCAAAGAATTTTCATCAGGAAGTCTAGAAATTTTTACAAGTTTAATAAATATTTTATTCAAGAGTTTCAAACATTTTTCAGAAAATCACTATTTATATTTATTTATAGAAATTACTTCGTGGTTTCTATACAAGATTTTGTTCAACTTTTTCTATTAGAAAATTATCTTATAAATTTCTATAATTTTCTCAGATGATCCATGATTTTATTTTTTTTTACATTGAGGTTTCTAGAATTTTTCACAAGATTTCATTTTAGATTTATAAAACTTTTTTGGGTCAGTCAACTTGGCCCCCCCTTTTAAGAATTTTGAGTCCAAAATGTTGCACCAGAAAGGTCTTAAGTTGCACCAAGTTGCACCGTAAAAAATAAAAGTTGCACCAATAGGGGTGGAAAGTTACAACGTTTCAAAATTTAGGGGGGCTAAGTTGACGCTAGCCCCCCCAATTCAAAATTTTCAATATTTTCTAGAGGGAATCGACTCTACAGAAGTTGCACTCTCGGAACCACTATTTTTTAAAAGTTGCACCCCTTATATAAGCTCCCTATGGAATAGAGAAGTTTGGGTGCCAGCCCCCCCTTTTCAAAATTTCAACTAAATTTTTAGCTTATTTTATAGCTTAGAAGTTGCACTAAGTTGCACCATAAAAATTATAACTATAGCAGTCCAAACAAAAATAATATAAACAAATCTAAATTAAGCTCAAATCCCGTATGCGTATTTCCAAATTGGTATACCATTTCCTAATAAACACGATTTTTATGAAAAATATAAAAAACGGAGAGACTAATTGTAGTCTTCTACATGGTAAAACTTACCACAAACACAACTTAATATTCCTCTCTAGAGATATTATTTAAAAAAATAACAAGGGGTAAAGATTTGTCATTATACCCTAACTATTTAGATTTTTACAAAAATAATAATAAAACAGAAAAAATCGATTTTTTTAGAGATCAACTTGGTAAAAACATAACTGATAATTTTTGAATCATTGTTTCTTTAAATTATTGTACGGGGGGAGGGCGTTGATGGGTGAGAATCTGCCATATTACCACAATTATTTCGATATTACGAAGTTAAAAAAAATGAGTGAAAACTTATAATTTTCTATCGAGTGCAACTTGCCAAGAACCTAACTGATTATGTTCTATTCATTGTTTTTTTTAATTTATTATGACGGGGGTTGAGAAACTGCCATTTTACCCCAATTATATCAATTTTTGCAAAATTAAAAAAACTGAGTGAAAATTTCTATTTTTTTATAGAGTGCAACTTGTCAACGACCCACCTGATTATATACTATTCATTGATTCTTTAATTAATTGTGTGGGGGTGGAGAAACAGCCATTTTTCGCCAATTATTTCAATTTTTGCAAAATTAAAAAAAAATAAGTGAAAAAATCTGGTTTTTTATTCGGTGCAACTTGTCAACGACCCACCTGATTATACACAATTAATTGTTTTTTTAATTAATTGTGCGGGGGTGGAGAAACGGCCATTTTACCCCAATTATTTCAATTTTTGACAAATTAAAAAAAAAGTGAATGCTAATTTCTAGTTTTTTATACGGTGCAACTTGTCAACGACTCACCTGATTAAACACAATTAATTGTTTTTTTAATTAATTGTGCGGGGGTGGAGAAACAGCTATTTTACCCCAATTATTTCAATTTTTGCAAAATTACAAAAAAACTAAGTGAAAAATTCTAGTTTTTTATACGGTGCAACTTGTCAACGACCCACCTGATCATACACAATTCATTGTTTTTTTAATTAATTGTGCGGGGGTGGAGAAACAACCATTTTACCCCAATTATTTCAATTTTTGCAAAATTACAAAAAAACTAAGTGAAAAATTCTAGTTTTTTATACGGTGTAACTTGTCAACGACCCACCTGATCATACACAATTCATTGTTTTTTTAATTAATTGTGCGGGGGTGGAGAAACAGCCATTTTACCCCAATTATTTCAATTTTTGCAAAATTACAAAAAAACTAAGTGAAAAATTCTAGTTTTTTATACGGTGCAACTTGTCAACGACCCACCTGATCATACACAATTCATTGTTTTTTTAATTAATTGTGGGGGGGTGGAGAAACAGCCATTTTACCCCAATTATTTCAATTTTTGCAAAATTAAAAAAAAACTAAGTGAAAAATTCTTGTTTTTTATACGGTGCAACTTGTCAACGACCCACCTGATCATACACAATTCATTGTTTTTTTCATTAATTGTGCGGGGGTGGAGAAACAGCCATTTTACCCCAATTATTTCAATTTTTGCAAAATTACAAAAAAACTAAGTGAAAAATTCTAGTTTTTTATACGGTGCAACTTGTCAACGACCCACCTGATCATACACAATTCATTGTTTTTTTAATTAATTGTGCGGGGGTGGAGAAACAGCCATTTTACCCCAATTATTTCAATTTTTGCAAAATTACAAAAAAACTAAGTGAAAAATTCTAGTTTTTTATACGGTGCAACTTGTCAACGACCCACCTGATCATACACAATTCATTGTTTTTTTAATTAATTGTGGGGGGGTGGAGAAACAGCCATTTTACCCCAATTATTTCAATTTTTGCAAAATTAAAAAAAAAAACTAAGTGAAAAATTCTTGTTTTTTATACGGTGCAACTTGTCAATGACCCACCTGATCATACACAATTAACCACTGCAAATAAAGTTTTAACTGGTATAAATAAGAAACAGTGTTTATTTTTTATTTTAGCATTGATTAATATTATGAGCATTTTAATGATTCTAAAAATTAACTATTTCTATTGTTAGAAACTTAAACCAACTTTTAAAACTAATTAAATTGCCTACTTTTTATTTTAAAAGTGATCAATCCACCACATGTATCTTCATATTCTAAGATCATATGAAATTGAACCCGTTGTTGAACGGGTTGAACGCAGCCTTAACGCATGTGAATGATAAACAAAATTAGATTGCTAGCGGTTAGAATCGTAATGAATGCGTGTATGTATTTAAAGTTAAATTAAAATAACATTCCGAATATTAACAGGGGTTGTAATTTTCGTATGTGTAATATTGTCTACGATTGTGTTCATACCGGGTATAACACGAAACAGGCTCACCCCCTTTAGTTTTTCTATTATTTGAGATATTAATTTTAAATATGGTATTATACTGGGCAGAATTGGAGTTTAATAGTGATCCGAAAACTTTAGTTGCTTTAGTTTAATTGAAAATGGCATCAATTTTCAAAACTTAAATGAAACACCTTATATATTTTTAGTTTTTTGAATACATGATGTAATTTTACATACAAATCAATTGTTTTACTTGAAACGTGACATTTTTTTTTTCAAAAATTAATACAGATTCTATGTGTCTATGACTGTCCCAAAATATTTTGTATGGTAAAAAATAAATTATGGTCACATAGTTGGGGAACTAAATTTTGGAAAAACAATTAACATATGTAAAACAATTGATTTGTATGTAAAATGACATCCTGTATTCGAAAAGAAACAAATATATAGCGTGTCCTATTTAAAATTTGAAAATCAATATCACTTCCGGTAAAACCGGATATGATGCCGAAGTTTCTGAACAACCGGTAAACTTTAATTTGTAGTTTGTACATGCCTACCATATTTCAAATTGATATATCAAATAGTTACACCCGGTATAGTAAATATACAACAAATGAGGTAGAGGCAGGGACCAAAAAAAAACTATTGTTGAATGTATTATTAGATTTATAAACTGAATAAACGTTATACGTTAATTATAATAATATAGTTTACACTTTATACCTTCCCATTTATTACATTAATAGCCTAAATATATTAAAACAATTTCAAGTAATACATATAAGTCCAATAACTACAATAAAAAATATTGTTAATTTATTTTCTTAGTTATGCATATTATTATTGTTGTAATTGGACTTATACGTATTACTAAAAATTGAACGCTTAATATTATGAACAAATCATAAAGAAACACAAACTATATTTTACTGACACTACTAGCATTAGCTAAAAAAAGGTAAGTATTGTAGATGTCAACAAAGAACTTATCCTCATTTTATAAAACTGCCTGAAAAAAAAAATTGAATAATTTCAATCATCCTGTTTTCAGGCAGTTTCTAGCTATTTGGGGTAAAATCGCCACATTCAATAAGGTTTCTAGCAAGTTGCATAGAAAACTACAAATATCCAATCTGTATTCTTTTATTTGCCAAAATCGAAATAATTTAGGCAAAATACAACCCCCGTAAAATACATTTAAAAAAAACAATAAATGATACAAACTCAGTTAGGTTCTTACTAAGTTACACTCTATAAAAATAGACATCAACGTAGAACTAAAAATTCTTATTATTTTTTTTATAATTGTGCAAAAACAGAAATTAGTAGGATGAAAATGAAGTATAATCAGCTAGATTCTTAGTATCACACTATAGAAAATTAGAAATTTAAATTTTGTAAAATTCGAAATAAATTAGCAGTTTCTTAGCCTCAGTACAAAAACCTAACGAACAATGAATGCAATATATTCAGTTGGCTTCATGGGCAGTTACACTCTATAGAAAAATTAGAAATGTCCACTATTAATATATATAATACGACATATTTCTGGTAATGGTAAAATAGCAGTATCTAGTTTTTTTTAAAATTTATAACAAATTGAAATAATTGGGGTAAAATGGCCTTTTCTCCACCCCCGCACAATTAATTGTGGGTGGTTGACAAGTTGCACCGTATAAAAAACTAGAAATTTTCACTTAGTTTTTTTCTAATTTTGCAAAAATTGAAATAATTAGGGTAAAATGGCCGTTTCTCCACCCCCGCACAATTAATTAAAAAAACAATTAATTGTGTATAATCAGGTGGGTCGTTGACAAGTTGCACCGAATAAAAAACCAGATTTTTTCACTTATTTTTTTTTAATTTTGCAAAAATTGAAATAATTGGCGAAAAATGGCTGTTTCTCCACCCCCACACAATTAATTAAAGAATCAATGAATAGTATATAATCAGGTGGGTCGTTGACAAGTTGCACTCTATAAAAAAATAGAAATTTTCACTCAGTTTTTTTTAATTTTGCAAAAATTGATATAATTGGGGTAAAATGGCAGTTTCTCAACCCCCCTCATAATAAATTAAAAAAAACAATGAATAGAACATAATCAGTTAGGTTCTTGGCAAGTTGCACTCGATAGAAAATTATAAGTTTTCACTCATTTTTTTTAACTTCGTAATAATCGAAATAATTGTGGTAATATGGCAGATTCTCACCCATCAACCCCCTCCCCCCGTACAATAATTTAAAGAAACAATGATTCAAAAATTATCAGTTATGTTTTTACCAAGTTGATCTCTAAAAAAATCGATTTTTTCTGTTTTATTATTATTGTTGTAAAAATCTAAATAGTTAGGGTATAATGACAAATCTTTACCCCTTGTTATTTTTTTAAATAATATCTCTAGAGAGGAATATTAAGTTGTGTTTGTGGTAAGTTTTACCATGTAGAAGACTACAATTAGTCTCTCCGTTTTTTATATTTTTCATAAAAATCGTGTTTATTAGGAAATGGTATACCAATTTGGAAATACGCATACGGGATTTGAGCTTAATTTAGATTTGTTTATATTATTTTTGTTTGGACTGCTATAGTTATAATTTTTATGGTGCAACTTAGTGCAACTTCTAAGCTATAAAATAAGCTAAAAATTTAGTTGAAATTTTGAAAAGGGGGGGCTGGCACCCAAACTTCTCTATTCCATAGGGAGCTTATATAAGGGGTGCAACTTTTAAAAAATAGTGGTTCCGAGAGTGCAACTTCTGTAGAGTCGATTCCCTCTAGAAAATATTGAAAATTTTGAATTGGGGGGGCTAGCGTCAACTTAGCCCCCCTAAATTTCGAAACGTTGTAACTTTCCACCCCTATTGGTGCAACTTTTATTTTTTACGGTGCAACTTGGTGCAACTTAAGACCTTTCTGGTGCAACATTTTGGACTCAAAATTCTTAAAAGGGGGGGCCAAGTTGACTGACCCACTTTTGAGCTCCAGCATATATATACAAGTAACCTTGCGGCCACAATAGACATTTCATTGTTATTTTTCATTATCAAACAATTAATATTATTCATCTCATATACATAACTAACTTATCATTTAATTAATGCGCAATAAAGATTGCATCATGCACCGGATGTCATTCTGATTAGCTTAGCATTTATTATATTATAAATAGGACTCATCGCCTCATTCATTACCATTATTATATTAACCATTAGACCGTTATTATATTAGTAAGATGTAATTTGTTAAAGTTTTTAATGTAAAATATAATTAATCAAGAAATAAATCCTTTTTAAAAATTCAATCGTGCAAATCCAAAAGGATGTCATAAGGGCACATCTGAGAGGATATCAGAATAGTGCACCGTCCGTATCAATGGTTTAATTGACATCAGAACAAGTTCCACGTCGAAGCAGCACCAGAGGGTCCTCCAAACATCGAGGAACCAACACCCCGAGGGCAGCATTGCGAGGAACACCCCATCACCAGTTCCAGGACACTGAGGGCATATCAGGGCAATGGACAGCGTGATATTCGTTACTATTTGGTAAGCACAGAATTTTTTAGAGGTTTATTTCTTTTCCTTAAACAAATTATTTTATGTACGGCAGTGATACATCTTCCGACTCGAATTCACCAATAATTTTTGATTCCCCAATTCGCATTCATTCACCAGTAAATTTCGTACTCGAAGAATTAATAGATAAATTATATAATTTAAAAATAAATAAAGTAGAAATGGAGAACGTAAACTATCAATTATTAAAATTAAATGTGGACACGATTCCTCAGTTTGACGGAAGCAATGAATTAACAGAAATTTTTATCTCGCGATGCGAATCCGTTTTAGCACTATTTAGACCACTAAATAATGAGTTAATAAATAATTATTTAATTAATGCAATTATTGATAAATTGAAAGACCGTGCATTAGTCGCAATAGGTTCTCGTTCCGAACTTAATAGTTGGCCTGAAATAAAAGAACATTTGAGGCAGAGATTTGGTGATCTGCGAACTTATGATTGTATTGTTACAGAATTAATTAATTTAAAGCCTAATAAAAATGAAAAGTATCTAGATTTTGCAGATTTTTCTTTATCAGCAGCTGTTATGCCAGACGAAACAAAAGGCGTGCATCAGCGGAGCTATGATGAGCTCGCACTAAAGACATTCCTTCGTGGAATACGGGGCAACGTACAAAGCATAATAAGATTACGAGATCCAAATACGCTTGAAGAAGCTATAAATTATTTAATAGAAGAAAACAATTTCCAAAGTACTATCGATATTCCAAATTATAATCAAAATTTTAACAAACCTAAATTTCAAAATTTCAATTCCCAAAATTTTAATAAGAATAATAATAATAGATTTTATCATAATAATGGTCAAAACAACTTTGCTAGTAGACCTATAAATTTACAATTTAGGCCGCAACCACCACCACGATTTCCGACGAATCAACAAGTATTTGGGAGACGAAATCCCTCAAATTTCTACAGACCAAATAATAATTATAATAATAACTTTAGATTCAATCAAAATTATAATAATCGTATAAATCCAAATATGAACCCAAATTTTGCAAATAATTTAAGACCGAATTTTAATTTTAATCCAAACGCAAATTTTAATAATAATTTAAACAATCAACCGCCTAGACTAAACCCTCCGCGTTTGCCAAGCCCCACACCGATGTCGACCTCAACTATTTATACCAATAGGCACCAATTACACAATTTAGATGAGCCAACATCTTCTGTAAATATTAGTACTCGTAGTAATAGCGTTATTAGTCATAGTGAAAAAACTGAAGATAATTTTTTAGAGTAAACCGCCTTGGCAGAACCCCCGTAGAAATTTTAAGTATAGATAATAATGCAAGTAAATTACCTTTTGTTATTGATCCAGATACAAAATTAAAAATACTCATGGATTCCGGAAGTACACGTTCTTTTATTAGTTCAAAATTAGCAAAAAGATTAAACAAAAATTTATTCAAAATTGATCCATTTGAAGTAACAAGTGCACACGGCACTTCTCAAGGAACCCACAGTGTAGTCATTAACCTCCAAAAATTATTTAAGACTAATTTTGCAACAAAATTGAAATGCTTTTTTTTTGACTTCCACTCTGCTTTTGATATCTTATTAGGAGTGGATAATATGATAAAAATTAATGCTAATATTGATTTTAAAAATAAATTAATTACAACCCCCAATAGTGAAATCCCTCTTAGATTTAGGGATGACCAAGGCGTGATAAACAATTATAATGTTAGTAGTAATTTTAATAATGTTAGTATTAATCGTAATAATAACAATAATAAAACTAGTAGAAATAATAATAATATTTTTGACTCTAGAAATAATAATAATAATAGTAAAAATAATTATAATAATAATAGTAATATTTATTCTGATTATAGAAATAATTATAATAATGATAATAATAATGAAAGAAAACATGTTGCTGCGGTCCCTAAGCGGATATTAGTGCCCGCAAAAAGTCAACAAATAATAGAAGTAGAAATTGAAAATATAAACCACGGCGAAGCCGTCATCCCTAGAATAGATGTATTAAATTTTTTAATTCCAGAATGTATTACATTAGTAAAAAATAATAAAGCGTATTGCACAGTTGTAAATAAAACAGATATAGATAGGGAAGTTACCCTGAAAAAACCTTTTGTTGTGACACCCATCAATGGATATGATGTGGTGCCCTATGAACAAAATGTAAATAATAAAATTAATAAAAAATGTCGTAATATTAATAACAATAATAATTTAAATATGTTTAATGCAAATAAAATAAAATTCGATTTTTCTAAAATAAGGTCAGAACATATGAATGACGAAGAGAAAGCCGTAATTAAGAATTTGTTACTTAAATACTCAGATATATTTCATTCTAAAGATAATGATTTGACTTTCACTAATAGAATTAAGCATAGGATGATCACTACAGATGAAATACCAGTGTTTACTAAAACTTACCGTTATCCAGAAGTGCATAAGGCTGAAGTTAATAGACAAATAAACGAAATGTTAGAGCAAAATATAATTAGGCCATCGTTTAGTCCATGGTCATCGCCTATTTGGATAGTTCCGAAAAAATTAGATGCATCAGGCCAGAGGAAATGGCGTGTTGTTTTTGACTATAGAAAACTAAATGAAAAGACAGTAGGTGATCGGTACCCACTTCCAAATATTAATGAATTGTTAGACAAATTAGGCAAAGCGCAATATTTCACTACGTTAGACTTAGCATCGGGTTTCCATCAGATTGAAATAGACGAACGTGACATCCCGAAAACAGCATTCAATACCGAGCGTGGACATTATGAATTTTTGAGAATGCCTTTTGGCTTGAAAAATGCCCCAGCTACATTTCAGCGCGTAATGGACGATATATTAAGAGGAATTCAAAATGAATATTGTTTAGTATACATGGATGACATAATAATTTTTTCGACAAGTTTACAGAAACACGTTAATAGACTTAGTGAAGTATTTAATAGGTTACGACAATCAAATTTTAAGATACAGTTAGATAAATCTGAATTTTTGCGAAAAGAAGTAGCTTATCTAGGACATATTGTAACACCACAAGGCGTTAAACCTAATCCAGACAAAATTTTAGCGATTCAAAATTATCCCATCCCAAAAACGACGAAACAGATAAAAGGATTTTTAGGATTGTTAGGCTATTATAGGAAATTTATTAAAAACTTTGCAGAACTTACTAAACCAATGACTAAATGTTTAAAGAAGAATTCAATAATTAATATCAGCGACCCGGATTACCAAAATTGCTTTAACCTTTGTAAGAATGTATTAACTAATCAACCTCTACTTCAATATCCTGACTTTTCGAGACCGTTCATTTTAACTACAGACGCTAGTAACCAAGCCCTTGGCGCCGTTTTATCGCAAGGAAAAATCGGTTCTGATTTACCTATCGCTTATGCAAGCCGTACATTAAACGATTCAGAGATACGTTATTCAACAATTGAGAAAGAATTACTTGCCATAGTTTGGGCTGTTAAATATTTTCGCCCTTATTTATTCGGACGTAAATTTAAAATAGTCACTGACCACAGGCCCCTCCAATGGCTGATGTCTATAAAAGAGCCGAATTCAAAATTAGTTCGCTGAAGATTAAAATTAGCTGAATACGATTATGATATAGTTTATAAAAAAGGTACATTAAATAGGAATGCTGACGCACTTTCAAGAATAGAGCTTAATGTTAATGAAGAGTATGGACCAAATTTAGAAAGTTATTTAAAAAATTTTGAAGACATAGAAAACCCATCATCTCTAATAGTAGAACCTGCAGAAACAATACACGTAAATGAAATAGAAAATGAAGATGGTGCAACGATCCATTCTTCTTTAGAACATCCCATAGTAGGCATACCAATATCAGATAAACCTGTTAACGTAGGTGATAATCAAATCATAATATCGGAAGTCGAACATTCCCCATGCAAACCCAATAGTATATTACACTATAAGTGGAGAAAGTACGTGTTTTGCTCACGCGTTTACCAATTTGCACACGAGGCGACAGCCGAGTGTGCGAAGGTACACAAGTGAGCGAATTCGTAACTCCACGAGTGGTGTATTACGTTTTGTTCAATCCTGCCGAAAATTCATTTTAAAACGTAGGTTCAAATAAAAGAAATGTATTGCGGCTTTGCGCGATGTGCCGTGCCCGGCCCGCTTTAAAATCTAGTGTACGGCGGTCGGCGTTGCTCGATGCGCCGTGCACGGCCCGCACTAAAATAATCTAGTGTCCCGCTGTGAGCGACGACAAAAAAAGACAAGCGGCAATATAACACGATCGTCTTCGTCATATAAACAACACAATCGGCGACGCTAAATAACTTGTACCACTCTTGTCTGTAATAATAGTTGATATTCAATAATATATATGTATAAAGTTTCGGCAAACATCCGTAACAAAATATAATATTATTTTACAATGAGCGAAGTAGAATGGCTTAAGATTCACAATTTAAATATCATTACGGGTGAAGTTTTAATTGCCTATTTTAATGGCCTTTTTAATAACTTTGCCCAATATTCTATTTCGAAGTGACAATTTTCATTTACAAGTGTATAAGCAAGTAAGTAATAATAATAATAATAATAATGTGTATTTATAAAAGCGTGAGCGAAAGTGACATAAGAGTGGGCGAAAGTGACACAAGAGTGGGCGAAACTAAATCTCCATAGCAACCATTTTGCGTGATGTAAACAGTAACTTTCTAACAACAAAACAACGTATGAAAGTTCTATTTTCTACTGCAGGATTGAACAATAGTATATTACACTACAAGTGGAGAAAGTACGTGTTTTGCTCACGCGTGTACCAATTTGCACACGAGGCGACAGCCGAGTGTGCGAAGGTACACAAGTGAGCGAATTCGTAACTCCACGAGTGGTGTATTACGTTTTGTTCAATCCTGCCGAAAATTCATTTTAAAACGTAGGTTTAAATAAAAGAAATGTATCGCGGCTTTGCGTGATGTGCCGTGCCCGGCCCGCTTTAAAATCCAGTGTACGGCGGTCGGCGTTGCTCGATGCGCCGTGCACGGCCCGCACTAAAATAATCTAGTGTCCCGCTGTGAGCGACGACAAAAAAAGACAAGCGGCAATATAACACGATCGTCTACGTCATATAAACAACACAATCGGCGACGCTAAGTAACTTGTACCACTTTTGTCTGTAATAATAGTTGATATTCAATAATATATATAAAGTTTCGGCAAACATCCGTAACAAAATATAATATTATTTTACAATGAGCGAAGAAGAATGGCTTAGGATTCACAATTTAAATATCATTACGGATGAAGTTTTAATTGCCTATTTTAATGGCCTTTTTAATAACTTTGCCCAATATTCTATTTCGAAGTGACAATTTTCATTTACAAGTGTATAAGCAAGTAAGTAATAATAATAATAATAATAATAATGTGTATTTATAAAAGCGTGAGCGAAAGTGACATAAGAGTGGGCGAAAGTGACACAAGAGTGGGCGAAAGTAAATCTCCATAGCAACCATTTTGCGTGAGGTAAACTGTAACTTTCTAACAACAAAACAACGTATGAAAGTTCTATTTTCTACTGCAGGATTGAACAATAGTATATTACACTACAAGTGGAGAAAGTACGTGTTTTGCTCACGCGTGTACCAATTTGCACACGAGGCGACAGCCGAGTGTGCGAAGGTACACAAGTGAGCGAATTCGTAACTCCACGAGTGGTGTATTACGTTTTGTTCAATCCTGCCGAAAATTCATTTTAAAACGTAGGTTCAAATAAAAGAAATGTATTGCGGCTTTGCGCGATGTGCCGTGCCCAGCCCGCTTTAAAATCTAGTGTACGGCGGTCGGCGTTGCTCGATGCGCCGTGCACGGCCCGCACTAAAATAATCTAGTGTCCCGCTGTGAGCGACGACAAAAAAAGACAAGCGCCAATATAACACGATCGTCTACGTCATATAAACAACACAATCGGCGACGCTAAGTAACTTGTACCACTTTTGTCTCTAATAATAGTTGATATTCAATAATATATATGTATAAAGTTTCGGCAAACATCCGTAACAAAATATAATATTATTTTTACAATGAGCGAAGAAGAATGGCTTAAGATTCACAATTTAAATAGCATTACGGGTGAAGTTTTAATTGCCTATTTTAATGGCCTTTTTAATAACTTTGCCCAATATTCTATTTCGAAGTGACAATTTTCATTTACAAGTGTATAAGCAAGTAAGTAATAATAATAATAATAATAATAATGTGTATTTATAAAAGCGTGAGCGAAAGTGACATAAGAGTGGGCGAAAGTGACACAAGAGTGGGCGAAAGTAAATCTCCATAGCAACCATTTTGCGTGAGGTAAACTGTAACTTTCTAACCACAAAACAACGTATGAAAGTTCTATTTTCTACTGCAGGATTGAACAAAATTATTAACATGTTTCAAAATAAGAAAATGAGAATTAATGTACAATTTTCCAAAATTAATTTTGTTCAAGAAGTAGTTGATTTTATTAAAGAATATATTGTTCCTAAAGTAAGTTATTATCTTTATTTCAAAAGTCCTGTTTATGAAAAGTTAAGTGGTGTCCTTCAGAAATATTTTAGAAACTCAGAAATCAAAATGACCAAGTGTAACAATCTATTAACCGACGTTGAAACAGAAAATGATATTTCAGAGATAATTAAAAATTACCACGAGGGTAAAACTAATCACAGGGGTATAGACGAGACAGAATTAAAATTAAAACGGACTTATTATTGGCCAAATATGAGACGAACTATCCAGGAGTACATTAATAATTGTGAAATTTGTCTTGTTTCAAAGTATGAGCGTAAACCATTAAAAATCAAATTTAATACTACACCCACAGCTTTAAAACCGTTCGAAATTATTCATATTGATTGCATAGCCTTAGAGAATGTAAAATTCCTCACTATTATAGATTCTTTTTCGAAATACACTCAACTGTATAAACTTAATTCTTATCAAGCTGTAGAAATCGCGACTAACCTAATTAAATTTTTCTGTCATCATGGAACACCAAATTTAATAATTTCCGATAATCATTTAGAATTTAAAAATACAGTCATTCGAGAACTTTTGGCCCTTCATAAAATTAATATCCACTTTATTAGTTCACAGCATCCGGAATCAAATGGAATTGTCGAACGCGTACACTCGACAATTATCGAACACATAAGATTACTAAACAATCAAGATAATTACAAAAACGAATCGGTCGAAATAAAAATTCTCTATGCAATCCTTGCCTATAATAATTCAATTCATTCTACTACTAAATTAAAACCTGTCGAAATTATCTCAGGCCATATTGACAATGACTCATTATTAGATTTAGATTTGGAAACTCTACTAACAAAAAACTATGTCCAATTACACAAAGAAAAAGTAAAATTGTTATACGAAAAAATTAATGAGACAATAAATAATAAAACTAAATACATTGAAAAACGGAACGTATCTCGCGAAGAACCACCACAAATCCCTGAAGAAATATTTGTAGAAAATAAACAAAAACAATCAAAAACTAAGAACAAATTTAAAAAGGAGAAAATTAAGAGTGTAAGATTTGATCGTAATACAGCTGAAATCGAAACTAGTCACCGTAACCAAGTAGACAAAATTCATTTATCAAATGTTAAGAGACCTAGAATTAAAAAATCTAAATCTGAGAACATCTTGAATTTTAAAACTTTTATCAATAACTTTAATGCCAAAAATTTAATCAAAAATAAAAATGTACATGAAATTGATGATGATTTGTTTCATGCTCCACCTGACTTTTCTCTTGCCCATTGCGTTAGCCAGGATTTAAAAATGAGTGCAGGCATAGCCCAGGAATTTAAAGTAAGATTCGGCAGAATTGGGGAACTGTCTAAACAAAACCCGCAATTATATTCACTTTGTCATATTTTAGAAGACGAACGTTACATTATTTATCTTATTACAAAACAAAATTATTATGATAAACCTACACTAGAATGTCTATTTAAAACTTTATTAAATTTGAAACAATTTTGTACAGATAAAAACATTACTAAATTAGCAATCCCTAAATTAGGCTGTTGCCTGGACCAATTAAATTACGACACTCTTAGAGCAATGATAGAATACATATTTCAAAATTCACCTAAATTAGATGACAGCTTACCTGGCACTTCATTCGAGCCACCTAGTCTAGTTCAAGAAAGGAAATCATATTTTGAAAATTATGCTGACAAAGTTTTTAATAGACTATTCTACTCCTATTGTATGTAGCCAATGAAAATGAGGCATGCGATATTTTTTAGCCAATCACGTCAATTTATAAGTGAATAAACACCAAGTTGCTATTTATTCACCTGAATAACCTGAAGTTAGCTATTTCCCGACAAATGAATTGAATTAGCCTTGATAAAAAAGCGAAAAACGTTGTTTCTACGTATGTCAGTTGCAAGTAGGTTATAAAATCAAAAGGTTAGGTAGGGCTTCATCATCCATAATAAATGCGACGGTGACAAGTTCTGCACCAAAAAACTTAAACGAGATCGTGTGTTTGGAAACGATTTGAAGAAATCTGCGCCGATAAAAACTACCAGTTGTTAGCAAAACTTTAATGGAAACTCTTGCCGCGATTATGGTGACTGGGCGTATGATATAAAGAAGGTAAATGCGAATGATTGTAAGGGAGGTGTTATTTAATCAATGTCGAATTTTTCGACCAAAATACTGCAGGAGATATATCATAAATATTTTAATATAAACATTGAACCATTCACCGATCTTCGTTTCAAGTCGTGGAATAGTCTTTCCAAATACCATTCGTGATGACAATTAAATCGGAATAAATTTTGTTTTTAGCGCATTCAAGTTTGTTGCTTAATCGCGATTTTTATTCGAGCAACTGATAGAAAAAATCACTCGCCTGGCGGCTCGTGATTTTTTCGTGACAGTTGCTCTCATTAAAATCGCTAAGCAACAAACTTTCATGCAAAAACAAAATTTATTCGAGTAAATTGCCATTACTTATGGTATTACTTGTGATAATTAATCACTTTTAGGTTACTCTTCATCACTCATGTGACTTCCTTCAAAATTAAGAACATTACCGAAAATGCTGGACTATTAGGATTAGCAAAATTAGAGAAGACTAAACACGTATTAGTGCATCACTACGATCTGAATACTATATTTGAAGAAGTTTATAAATTAAATAGACAATATGAATTTTTAATAACTACAAATAATATTTCCAAATTTAAAAATGAATTCTAAAATTACGAAAAGATTCTAAATTACTCTCAAAATTCAGTAACACAAAATTAAAACTATAGAATTGGGTGCAAAAATAAAACGCACAAAAAGAGGTCTGATCGACGGTTTAGGTACTATAATTAAGACAATAAGGGGAAACATGGATTCACGCGACGAAACAAGAATTGATGAAATTTGTATAATCAACTCATATTACTTTTTGGCATTGTTAAAAATATTTTAGATAAAATTACCAACTCATTAACGTTCTGCAAACTGAGAACTCTTAGTCCCGACATAATTAGACCCCAAGAATTACTTGAGGAACTAAAAAGAATTTCAATTCATTATAATGAGAAATTACCGTTCGAAATAAAAATAGAAAATATTTTGGACTTTGAATCTATAATATCTGTAAATTGCAAAATTAAAGAGTCTGAAATTTACTACTTCCTATCTCTACCAATTAACTATGAACATTCTTTTGACCTTTATAAATGTAATTCTAAATGTCAAACTACTATTAAAATCAAGAATTGATTCAAAAATTTGGCCTCTAAGAGATATGTGCTTAAAAACTGAAAAACAATATAAATGCCAAGACAATTTGGTAATAAATTATAATGCAGTCTGTGAAAATGAAGTACTTAATAATGGAAATACAGATGACTGTATTTACTAAATTAGAGATTGAGAAAAACCATTTAGAGAAAATTCCTCGCTGTCTTCGTATCTAAGGAAAGGATACGAACAACATGCCCAGAAAAAGAAGAAAACCAAGACCTTCAAGGAGTCTTCATTATCCAACCTCAAGGGTGCAACCTCTACTATAGGAACCACAAGATTCCAAAAACCGAAGAATTCTATGGAACACCTGTGATAGTGAGTGCCGTGAACCCCAAACTGAAACCCCAAAAACTGAACAATTTTACAATTAATTTCAAAAGACTCAAATTAGAAGATTAGAAATAACTTACTTAGAGAAGCTAGAGAAGTAGTTGTTTCAAATTAATTTGTTTTGTAGTCTTAGTAAGACTCATTGTTGTAGATTCACGAAATGTTTTCGTATTTTTAAATTTATTATTTAATTTACTACAACGAACTAAAGGATTTTAATACATTTTATTATTCAATTATGCTCGAACTGGGTATTTTTCCTTAATCCCGAACGTAATGATTAAAATATAAATAAAATCAGACCTTCAGTCGATTATATTTCATTCTTGCCGTACATATCTGAGTAAGTTATTTATATTTCATTATATTTATTATCATATTTCATTATATTTATTTTAGTAAGTGTTTTTATTTGTATTTAAAATCAATTTTATAATAAAGCTGTACTGAAGAGAGCGAAAGTTCGAAACACGTGTCTGCAGATGATTATAAACTTGAATGCTAGATTTTTTTAATTGCTTTTGCTAATTTAATTTAATGAAATCAGTTTAAAATTCATTTTTCATAATTTTTCATATTATAGTTACATTTAAACAATCTAAAGTACATTTTATCATTTATTAGTTTATTCAACAGAAATAATTTCATTCAAATTAGTGTTGCTTTAATAGTTGTACTATTTGTAACACGCAAATTAATTTGTATTATTCAATGTCTGTCGAAGTATTAGCTAGAGAAGTAGTTGTTTCAAATTAATTTGTTTTGTAGTCTTAGTAAGACTCATTGTTGTAGATTCACGAAATGTTTTCGTATTTTTAAATTTATTATATAAATCAATATTTTGAATAGCATCTAAGCGACATCTAGTTTTGAAAAGAGAAACTAATATAAACTTGTTGAAGAGACCTGCAAAAATACAGAAAAGACAACAGTGCAAGACCATTAATCCTTAACGAGAAGCTTTAATATTGATTTCTACTTCCTTCAAAAATATAAAAATTGTATTCTCCGAGTTGCACTTTAGTGACATCTGGTTTTGAAAAGATAAATTAATTAAAACATGGAGTTGAAGAAACTTGCAAAAATACAGAGAGTATAACAGTGTAAGACCATTAATCATTAACGAGAAGCTTTAATCGTTGATTGAAATATTGTATAGATGCCTAACCTTATGGGGAAATGCGAGTCACTAAAAGATGCCGAACAACAGATTACGCATGAGTAGTGAAAATATTGACCAACAGACGGCGCATATTTAGTTCTGCGTACTGCAGTTTACTTTAGCTTTGGGTAGTTTTCTATGGTATTGAATTATACGTATTGTAATCAACGTTGAGACGATCGTGCTCGGGAATTTGCGGGCGGTGAAATTCCGACCGCCTAAAATTTCACGGGAACCGAGAACGATGCGACAGGACGCTTACTCATAAATGCGTGCCGGGTCTAGAGTAAATAAACACTCATCAGCACTTTTTTTTTTATTAAAAAGAATATATATATTTTGATCAAATAAACCCGACTAAGATGAAATTTATATTTTTAATAACAATAATATAACAATATATTCATTTTGACTTATTTTTAATATAGATTTTTTTTAAATAACTGCAATTGTATTGTATTGTATTTAAATGAAGGAATAAAAATTAATACATTTTAACAATTTAAAGACACATCGTTTTCTGCTTGTAATTATTACAACATATGAAAGTTATTAGTAGAAAATGTTTCTTTTTATATTCACTTATACTTAATTAATATTAGACAATAATTGAATACTTAATATTTTTCAAAGAATAAACTGTTTCATAAATTAAAATAATTAATCGACAGTCAATTCTAGACAACACATAGTGTTCGAAATGTACATTTAGTGATTAAATAAAATAGTGAAGAAAGAAATTAACTGTGTTTATTTACTTAAATTAATAAACTGATTTGAAAAATTGACAATGTTTTAACTAGAAATAATTAGTGTAAAATTTTGTATTTTCGATTCGATGGAAAATTACATTTTGTTTTTTACTAGATAACAAAAGTACATATTTTTTTGTGATAATAGCAGAAGATAATAATATATATCATAAAAAAGTTTCAAAGTAAAATGTAATATTTTTTTACTTTTTGTTATATGCATCAATAAAAAATATATTATTTTTTATGTTATATGTGTTATATTATGATAATCATTAGTAATAAATTTAATTCAAATAAAGCAGTTAATTAACAAAAGAAATAATATTTATTGAAACTTTAAAATCTGATTCGAGCATAATCGTAAACTTTTGGATATAGATATGTTGTGCTAAATCATCATATTTTGGCCCTAGGAACCTATGGTCATTTCTCATTAGAAAGTAATAATAATAAGTGAATTACGAATTGTGCTCAAAACTAATCACACTATATAAGTATCAATATCTCATTTATGAATGGATATGGATACACAACCTTCAACATCAGCTACAGTATCTTCGGTTTCCGAAAAGAGAATGCCCATTGCGACCTACCCTTTGAAAGAAAATATTAGTGCAGGATCAAGTTCATTCAAAGAGTATGTAGCCGATATTATTAAAAAACGTAGTAGTAGTAGATGTAGTAGTAGTAGCCCAATATCAGTAATTAGTTCGAGAATTATTATTATGGAATCTCCGCAAGTATCGCCCCGCAAAGTGAAGCTAAAAAAAGAGTTTGCGAATTAAGAAAAAAAATATATATTAAATGTAATATAAATTATAGACTCAAAAAGAAAATGAGATCATTTTCAACTAAAAATATTTTAGAAAATGTATTAAAATATCGAGCTCCATCGGTAAAAACTCTCATATACATGCAATGTTTTCATACATATAGAACAGAATGGATAACACGGGAAAAACAGCTATCTTTATCATTATATTATAAATCACCAAGTACTTATAAATAATTAATAAAGCTTTGTCGTACTTTCAAGGTTTAAAATTTTTTGAAAATGGTAAGGAAAGAAAAAATATACATTGCATACAAGGTTTTATATGGTCTATAAAATCTATTTTACTTTTGTGGGAATCATTGTAACTTGAAGATATTAAATATATATTAACGTCAAGAATAAATCAAGACCCCATAGAAAACTGTTTTTCCGTACTTAGGCATAGATGTGGTTATAATGCACACACCACTGTAAAAGAATTTCGAATAGCATTGCAACAAAATATGCACATCAGATTGCAGATGCCGGTTGAAGCTGCAAATTGCGAAATCGACGAAGACGAGCAACTGCATACGATATTGATGACGTTTATTTAAAAGAATGTCGTAATAAAAAAATTAAAATTGATTATTTAGAATCACAAGTAATTACCTATGTAGCTGGACATATAATATTTAAATTTTTGAAGAAAAATAAATGCGCCAATTGCGAGAGGGAATGTAAAAAAGAAGGGAAAATACCCGTCGATAGAAATGAGTTGTTGATAATTAAAAGAGATTATGGTGGCAATGACAATACCATTGATTATTTATGCAGCCAACAAATGCCTTTTCTGAAATAATATGTTTATTGTTCAATCCATCCAAATACCTCCTACAATTCGCTGATGATACTGCCCTAATTACACTTGCTCCCACACTACCAAAAGCCCTTCAATCCCTTCAAGAGCTAATTGACTCCCTTCAATGCTGGTTTGCAAAATGGCGCATTAAAATAAATCCTCATAAATAATAACTCCTAATTCCTTATCATCGCACCTATAACTCACCTTACAAAGTCCATATTTCCCAAACTATGATCCCTCCCTCAGTTTCCGTAAAATACCTGGGCATAACCATAGATCAAAAAATAAATTTTAAAAAACATACAGCCATAATGAAAGGCAAAATTACTTCTAGGGCAAAATGCTTTAGAAGTTTAACGTATAAAAATAGAGGAATCAATACAAGAACAGCTGTTAAAATATATAAGATGATCTGCCGTCCACTACGTGCCTATGGTTGTGCCCTCTATCTCAACCCCACCAACCCAACTTTCCGCAATATCGAAGTTAGCGAGCGAGCATCCCTCCGTACCCTAACCAAACTCCGCAATCATCTTAATCCTCTATACAAACCTTCTAACCAGCTCCTCTATAATACCACTCTAGTTATCCCCATCCTAGAACGCCTTCGATTCCTATCAGAAAAATTCTCCAAAAATCCTTTCAACTTCCACATACTATCCTTATATTGGCTTCCTAGAAATCCTAGTATAAACCCTAAACTTAAAATTCCTAATTCCACCTTATTTGACTTCATCTCATCATTTCACCCCATTACGTATTAACGACTGACGCCATATGACTGGACAAAACAAGGCAGAAAGACCTCTGGTCGATAGCCTTTTGACGAACTAACTCATTAACACATCATTCATTATTTATTATTTAAATGTAATCATGTATAAAGTTTGTCAATAAAAATGTGTATTATTATGTTTATTGCTAAAACGCTTTAATATTCACTATAATTGTTACAAATTTAAACAACATGTTGTGACAAATATATCCAATGAACATTTCGGATGGTTAAATAAATCGGACCAATGTTTTAGTCATAGAACCGACATGTTAAACGAATTAATAAAAATCAAATTATTTCACACATTAAATTTAATTAAAATTAAACTTTTAACAAAAAGAGAAAAGGCCAGTCAAAAATTTACGAAACCTCATAGAAAAACTAAAATACATTCCAAATCCTTTTAAAATATTTTATTCTTATCTTTGCTAAAATAACGTTAATTTTTATAAATACGCGTATGAATAATTTTAAATAAAACTTTTGTTTTTTAATTCTTAATTAAAACACTTTGTTATTTCCTTCCTTCACTTTTAATTTTATATGCCTGATGTGCATTTCGAGTACCATGTACATGCACCTTGTCATTATCAATGACTAATGCTTAAAACTATTTTTACACCGACAGGGATTATCGGGAAAAATTATCAGAGGGAGGGATGGGATCAACGTGGCTATTGATTTTCGGAATGAGGTATATTAAAGGATTATCTAAAGGGCTCAGGTCACCGGACACCAATTTCCCCTAAAAAATGTAAAATTACTAAAATCAGCCAAAAATAAATTAGACACGTTGGAAGAAATTGAAATGTATAAATAAAAATACAGATTGTTAAATTTTGACCTGAGCCCTTTAGATAAGCCTCTCCTATACCTCATTCATGAAAATTAGTAGATACGCCGATTCCATCACATTGAATTGAAAACTGAATAAATTATTAAGAATTTTTGCGCAAACCTCATAGTTTTCGAGTAAAATATAGGGAAAGTACTATGATGGCCACATCACCATTTTTTATCATAGTGATGGTTGCGACCGTTATGAAATGTTTTTTTTTAGATTCAGAGTATTCAAGTTAAAAAAAGCAACACAACTATTTATTAATTTTTTCTAATAATACAAATAAATAATACCAAAAACAACTAAAAATTAAACAAAATAATATTGAAATGTTGATTGATGAGTTACGTGGAGATGAATAATATTAAATAAAATAATAATAATATGAATGAAAGTTTTTACAAGTATTTTATTTTATTTAAAATGATATTGATAATTAGAGAGCGGATAAAAAAGCTTAAAAAATGTGAAAAAAAGCACTTAAAAAGGCACAAAATTTAGAGAAAAAAAGCATTAAAAAAGCATAAAAACAGGAAAAAGGCATAAAAACACGAAAAAAGCACTAAAAAAGCATTAAAAGGCACAAAATTTAGAGAAAAAAAGCATTAGAAAAGCATAAAAACAGGAAAAAACATAAAAACACAAAAAAAGCACTAAAGAAAACTATATTTTCTTGATATGTTACACGTTTATCAACATATTTTACAAAGAAATTTGGCTTAAAACTAAAATAAACATACTTTCTTTACGCAATATATAATATCATGTAAGTATTTAAAAATTAAATTGTAATTTTGTATACGTTTCAAAATTACTAAAATCTATTCATAAAAACAGTAGATCATTAAATGTTGTTCTAAGGGTTTAATTGCAAAAATTATTACTTCTGACGCTCAATAAATTTTTGAAAGTAGAAAAGCTTCTCTTTGTTTTAAATTATAGCTGGATCCATTTGAAAATTGCCATTCAAAATCAAGTTTAATTTATTTAATATTAAAAATCCTTCATTTTCAACGAATACTTCTTTCGATATTATTTTGATTTCTTGGCCAATGCATGCAGGTATTTTCTAAAATGAATCTGCTTTTATAAAGATTTGATTGTGTTGCTCACAAAATTTAAACGCGATTTTATGTAACTCAATTGTTTTGAAGGAAGCTCTTGTTTCTTAAGAACTGTTTAACAGTCTTTAACTGATTTGCTTGTCGTTTCGGGAAAGTTGTATATAACCTTATTAAATTCTTCAAAATTGTTCGCATAGTACATTGTAGCATATAGCCAAATTCCCCATTTTGTTAGCACTGGTTTATGGGGCAGTGAGATATCAGATAATGACTTCTTGAATAATTGTACTCACAGAAGAATATAAGAACTATTTTTCCATATTTAATTAAATCTACAAATGGAAATTTCATTCTTATAGTTTCAGAAATTCGTTTCTATTCATGTGCTAAACTTGTACAATGCACAAAATGCATTATTAGTAAAATTTTGTAACTTGGTATTGTCTACGGCAAAAATAAGCTTGTCAGTCCATCATTTATGAATTTTGCTATAATGTTATTATCAGTTTTCTTCAATTCTTTTGTATATATCAAAATACTGTTGGTCGGATGTCTTCATGTTAAACTCATATTATTAAATTAAACAAGTCTGTGGTTTCATCCACACCAAACCACATATAATTATTGTTAATAATATCTTTAATTTTTTGTATGGTTTCATAGTATCTAAGAGCTACATAATTTTTTCTCGGGAATGCGTATTTTACAATATTTTCCCAAGAAAGATTTAAATGCATTATTTTGTAATTTTCTTAAAGGGATATTAGAATGTAAAAGTATTTTGCACAAATGTGAATTTAATTGAAGATGATGCTAAAGATTGTGAAATTGTGCTGTTTTGTTAGTTCAGCTTTGAACTTTTTCAAACGTTCTTGACGTAGTGTTGTTATAACATGTTTTACATACAAGTCTTGACTAGTTAGGATGCAGTTGGGAACTAAAATAAAACTTACTGTTTTTAAATATGCCTTACAAAATAATGTATAATTTTCACTTATTAATTCTGGATAGCCTCTAATTAATTCTTGTATTGTGGTTTTCACCTTTTGCATTATGGGTTAAATATACATGTGAATTATATAATATAATTTATCTGTGATTCCCCAGGTTAATACGATTCACGCATATAGTAATTTTTGATAAATAAGCAAAGTTTTTGGAATGTCAATTCAATAGTTTATGAATGCGAGTCCCATCGGTACTTTTGCCGAGAGAAGGAAATTGATACGGTTGCAGAACACCTGATTATTAGCTGTCACTTAAATTTGTTTACATTTAATACTTACTGGGGCCCCTATTTATTTTTTAACGACGTTTACATCCGGAATATCATAGGTGTGATTCCTATGAAGCGTTCGTCTGTATTATCTGAATAATGAGACGGTCTATTATATCTACTTATTTATAAACGAATCCATTGTAAATTGGTAATTTATACTAATATTTATTAATAATAAAATTCATTATAATTATTGTATCATATTATGAAGATTTTTAACAATTATGTTGTCAAAAGACACGAAGAAAATATGTAATACAAATATAATCTATAAATGATGGGATACAGATTTTTACGAAAATTCTCTATATCAGCACATTAATTTAATATCAGCGTGAAATTATTATTAAATGTTTTTTAAATGTTTAAGAAAATGCTCCAAATAAGCATCAAAATCTAAAAAAAGCATGAAAATAAGCATAAAAAGTCAAAATAAGCACAAAAAGTCAAAATAAGCAAAAAAGCCCAAAAAAACTTAGCGCTAAGTAATCACATTCTTCAAGATTCGTATAGATATTAAGAAATTTTTTCGATGCTATTAATATTATGGATAAGCATAATGCTAGAAATCCGCTCTCTATTGATAATTAATAAAAATTATCAAGGAGACATATGAAAATTATTTCTTATTTTTATATCATGGTTTCAGGAGCTATGAACAAAAAATAAATATACAAAGCACCATTTTATTTCATTTTCTAATTAATTATTAAACACATTTGAATATTACTAAAATAGGTTGAAAATATGTTCAGCAGATCTGATATGCAACAATCGAGGATTGACAAAAAGTAATAAAATTCATCAAAATTGTTAAGCATTCTCTGCCGCTGAATTTGTAAGCCAAACCAGTCACATTAAAATATGTTTATGTTGTCCGCTATTAAAAATAATACAAAATTATTTTAGGCAACAGTGGCATGTAATTTCCTCTGGGAATAATACTGTATTGTCATTCATTGAATATATCAATCAAAGGTATTATTAAGTTATCAGCTATAAATCTTGACAAAGATAATTTATTTATTTGTAAATGTGTAACAGTTACTGTACCTATGCATATGATGCTAATATTGCAGATATATTTAATTTCCAAATAAACATGTGAAATTCATTTCGGGGTTTTTTATAGCTCCACTCGCACAAATAATGAATCATCGATGTTCCCCGTGCGTATGTATTGAAAGATGGATTGGGTGAATATAAAAAGGGATAGATATATATGATGTCTACAGGTTAGACACTATCAAATCCAACCAGGATGAACCTCGAGTTGTCCCGAATGCACGACAAAATACGATTTTAGCGTGTCGAACTAGTTCAGGTTTAAGCCTTAATTCTATTTAACACCACTGACTGCCACACACATAGGATTTCAAAAAATTATCACCGCAGCAGCACTTTACTGTGAGTGTCGGGATAGGCGGGGAAAAGAGGGATCAGTTTAGAGGGGACTCGATTAAATACATGTGGGTTGGGTATCTATACAATATTTCAATCAACGCTTTAATATTGATTTTACTTCCTTAAAAAAATAAAAAATGTATTTTCCGAGTTGCAGTTGAGCGACATCTAGTTTAAAAAAAGCTAATTGAAATGTGATGTGTAAAATAATTGCAAAAATACAGAAAGTATAACAGCGTAGGAACATTATTAAAGAAAAGCTATAAAAAATTAGATGTATCTTACAATTTTAATAAATAAATGTAAATATATACGTAAGAGAAGTGGCAGAACCACAGATCTCTGGGGCTAAATATAAAAGTTTACGGTTAAGCCGGAAGCTTCAAGTTTCAAAACTTATTACTTCTTTAAATAATAAAAATTAAATGCTTTATTCGATTTAAATAAAGTTCGTTACTAATAATTATCATAATATAACGCACCATTTCAGTTATTATAATTGTCATTATTGGAATAATAAAAACTGTAGTACGACCACAAATATATTTCAATTGGGGCATCCAATAAAAAGTGAAAAATAAAATATATAAGTCCTTACGTTGTAGAAAATTCACTTAAAATTAGAAAAAACATGAAAATATTTTGTAAAATCTACAACAAATGAGTCTTATTAAGACTACAAGAAACAAATCACTTTTGAAATAACTACTTCTCTAGCTAATACTTCGACAGGCATTGAATAATACAAAAGTAATTTGCGTGTTACAAAATAGCAAGGCTATCAAAGCCAATAGCAAAATTAATGGTGCTTTAGAGTGACGGGGGCGATCGTTTAAAGTAACAAGCTAATTTACACTCACACGAATACATAAATAACACATGGCAGAAGGACCACGTGGTCGATAGCCTTAACACTACTACTACTACTACTATTCCTTTTTGGTGTAACGCTTCTAATGACATTGAGTATATATACCATACCACACAATACCGCCATTCGCCCTTTCCTTTGTTAAAGGTAGCCAGTTTTTTATTTCCTTTCGCTCTTCTCTTACCACAATTTTAATCTGGAAATTCTGGAAATCCTTCTTCCACATACCCTACTAGTATTTAGTTTTTTACTTAGCTATTCTTTAAAGCTCTATCCAAACTGAATGTATCCATTGTTTGTAGTGAATTAACTGTATATTTTCTTCTTAACACATTTTTCCCATCCATATTTATCTTCGTATTCTGAGCTGTCGGCATTCCACAAATATTTAATTCAATATAAATTAATATAATTAACTGTGCTGATAAAATCTAAAACATGTAAACCCCGTTCCAGAGCTGTTGTTGACAGAAAAACATTAATTCAATATTTTTTATTGTAATAATTTAAAACTACGGTGCTTCTGCTCAAAATAATGAATTCGATTTATTACTTGTATTTTCATAATACTGCATCTGTAAATCAATATTTCATTTAAACATTTATATTAGTTTTAATTTTCGAAACCAGATGTCAGGTGAAGTTGGAGAAATGTAGAGCACTGCCGTACCAACCGCAATGCGCCGGTAAGATCGCGCCCCGACGCGAGCAGTCGTTTTGCCACCGCAGCGCAGTTCGTCACGCCACGCCACAACGAGTAGCGGCATTCCTTGACGGCAGCCATTATTGCTGCGTTACATGTTTCTGCCGGCCGACGCGACGTTGAATTCGAAATATACCATTCAAATTGTTAAGTTGTTAGTTGTTATTTATTGGAGTCAATAAAGTGTTAAGTTTTTGTACGGGGTGATTTATTTACATAACCGTCACATCCCTACAAGTTGGTGACTGCCCGACGTGATGCGAACAACACCTTGCTCCGTAAAAAACGCGCTCCGCGATCGAATTCACCGGTTCGATTCAATTTTTTCTTGTGCCGCGTCGCGTAAAAGAATTCGAACAGTTCTACAACGTGGGATTACCTACGAAAAATCTCGCTAGGTAACCGCGAGCCGTGCGAGAACGACGGCGACCCAGGACATTCAAACGTCACGAGTGCCGACGACTTAGTGCACGCATGCATTCCGTGCCCAAGAACATTCACAATAAACGACAGTGCCAGTGCCAGCAATGTAGAGCCGAAGAACGACCAGTTCGTCGCCGCCTTGTCCGTCAGCGAAATGAGGATTCTACCATTCTGGAAGCAGGAGCCGGCAAACTGGTTCTTAGTTGTGGAAGCAGGTTTTTCTCTTCGACGAATGACACAAAATTCAAATATTTATTATGCAGCATACAGGATTTCGATGTACTGAACGCAGTAAGTGACCTTGTTCAAGCGCCCCCCGAAAACTTCTCGAAACTTTCGGCGAATCCGCTGAAAAGCGATTGCGCCGCCTGCTCACGAACACCAATTTCGGAAATGAAAAGCCGTCGCGTTGCCTGCAGCGAATGCGTAACCTCGCTGGAGGAGGTGAATGAGCTACGAGCAGCCGTGCTGCAACTGGAAAAACGAATATCGGAGCTGCACCAGAACCAAGGTCAACAACGAGATATCCGCCGCGGACGAGACGCCAGTCGCAACCGTCACCGCAGCAGGGGACGGCAACATACTCCGGCCCGCAGCAAGGACTGTCAGCAGGACACGTGCTACTACCATCGGACATTTGGTAAAAACGCGCGAAAGTGCCGATCGCCGTGCAGTATGGCGAAATCGGAAAACTAGATCCCCCGCCAGAACTCTGGGCGGTCAATGGCTGAGATCAGAAAGTATGGTACCAACAGAAGAACCACAGCGAAACTGATCAGAAAAAAGTTCGTGTGGCCGAATCTCGACAAGGACATCAACGCCTGGGCGAAGACTTGCCTCCCTTGCCAGAGAAGCAAGATCGGACGCCACAACACACTTCCGCCAGCACGATTCCAGGTACCGGATGCCAGATTTGGTCATGTCCACGTCGACATCGTGGGCCCTCTACGCATCTCCGGAGGCTGTCCATACCTTTTGACCATGGTGGACAGGTTTACCCGATGGCCCGAAGCAACGCCGATCCCAAATGCCAACGCACAAACAGTTGCTGATGCGTTCTACAGAACGTGGGTCTCGCGATTTGGAGCTCCAATCACCGTGACCAGTGATCAAGGAACACAATTTGAGTCACAGGTATTCAAGGCATTAACTTACCTGATTGGTTCCTTCAGAACACGGACAGCTCCATACCACTCTGCAGCCAATGGAATGGTAGAGAGGTGGCACCGAACCCTCAAGGCCGCAATCATGTGCCACCAGGGCAACGAATGGCACGAAATTCTACCTACCGTCCTACTCGGCCTGAGGACGGCCATCAAAGAGGACATCGGCGTGTGCCTAGCAGAGCTCGTATTAGGCATGATTCTGCGACTGCCAGGCGAATTTATCGCCGACGAAGATCCGCCACCGGAGCCGAGGATTTTCGCAGAAAAATTCCGCGAACACATGCGGAAGCTGAGGCCAACCCCCACTGCGCATCATGACAAAAGAAAGATATTTGTACACCGGATGTTGTACGAATCTGAATACGCCTTCGTACGCGACGACCGAGTCCGCAGACCCTTGGAACAACCGTACGAGGGGCCCTTCAAAGTGCTAAGCCGCCCTTCCGACACAGATTTCAAGGTCGACATCAAAGGTCGTGAGACCGTAGTGCACATCGATAGACTAAAACCCGCGTTCCTGTCAATACATGACATCCCGGAAGAAGCAGCTCGGGAACCCACAGCAAACCAGTCCGCAGTTGGACCATCCGCAGCTAACCAAACTGTTAGTCAACCGCAGGAACCATCCCCAACGACGAGTATCCGAACCTATCCTGGACCGAAAACGAAAAAACGGATCTCATTTGCCTAGCTACAATACCTTATTGTATGCCATTTTTAATCTACATTACTTTCTTTTCTCAGATTATCGTGACCCAAGTCACTCGGAGGAGGGTAATGTAGAGCACTGCCGTACCAACCGCAATGCGCCGGTAACATCGCGCCCTGACGCGAGCAGTCGTTTGGCCACCGCAGCGCAGTTCATCACGCCACGCCACATTGAGTAGCGGCATTCCTTGACGGCAGCCATTATTGTTTCGTTACATGTTTCTGCGGCCGACGCGACCTTAAATTCGAAATATACCATTCAAATTGTTAAGTTGTTAGTTGTTATTTATTGGAGTCAATAAAGTGTTAAGTTTTTGTACGGGGTGATTTATTTACATAACCGTCACATCCCTACAGAAATATATTTGTATATTGTTGGAAGAAAAGGAAACCAACATCAAAATTTCTCGCACATAATACGATGAGAGCTGGCAATTTACTCAATTAAATGTTGTTTTTGCATGAAAGTTAGTTGCTTCGGGATTTTAATGAGAACAAATGTCATGACCATCTGTAATTTTTTTTGTCATTTGCTCGAATTAAAATCATTAATAAGCAACAAATTGTGGTGTAATAAAAACAAAATTTATTCCAAAATAATACTAATACGATGTACGAGCATTAATTAATAAGGTGAAGCTTTAACATTGGTTTCTACTTACTTCAATAAAATATACAAATCTATTTACCGAATTGTACTGAGCGGCATCTAGTAGAAAACTGCAAAAATAAAGAAAGAATGACAGTGTAAGAGCATTAATTATTAACGAGAAGATTTAATGTTGGTTTCCTCTTCCTCCTAGAAAATACAATTTAATGTTTTGAATTAAAAAGCGTAGGAACAATAATTATTAACGAGAAAATATTAATAATAAAAGTCTAATATACACGCAGCCATGTACGTGACCACATTCTACAAATAAAACCCTTTCTCTCTCCGACAGTTAAGGTGTAAACATCTTTTAACGTAACCTAACATTCATACTCTTCCCACGTGCTCCAGATACAACAATTATTTAATTGCTTTTGATAGTGTAATTTAATGAAGCTAAAATACATTTTATTAGTTTATTCCACATAAATAATTTCATTCAAATTAGTGTTTCTTTAATAGTTGTACTATTTGTAACAAGCAAATTAATTTTTTATCATTCAATGTCTGTCGAGGTGTTAGCCAGAGAAGTAGTTGTTTCAAAATTAATTTGTTTTGTAGTCTTAGTGAGACTCATTGTTGTAGATCACGAAATGTTTTCGATTTTTAAATTATTATTTAATTTTCTACAACGATAAAGGATTTTAATTCATATAATAATTGAAATTAATTATTTTGATCATTTCTGCACCGTAGTTTTACATTATTACAATGTAAAAAATATAAATATCAACGAACAGTTAAAACAACTACTTCTCGTATTAAAGTGCCGCTGGGAACTGAATTACATAACTGTTAGTTGTCATCTTAAATTTGATTATAATATGTATATATTATAGAAATTAGTAAGTTCTGAAGAGGCTGAATGGTAGCTCAGTAAAGATGTTTAAAAGCGTGAAAATGAATAACGTCCGAAGAGGATGCCATTAACAACAAACTAATAATAATTAAAGTCTTATTAACAATTGATGAAGTCACACTTTACCAAGTTATAAATAATATGAAGAAATATACTATATATAATTAATGTTAATATATATCTTAAATTTGATGATAATAGGTATTTATTAGAGTGATTAGTAACTTCTGAATTGGCTAAATAGTATCGTAGTAAAGAAGTTTAAAACAGTGAAAATAATTAAGGTCTGAAGAGGAGACAACTAAAAAAATTAATATACTCAACATAGAATGTATTAGTTCAAGGTTAATTTCCATGTCCTTCAAGGATATGGAAATATCTTTTCCATATTGCAACTGAGCGGCAACTCAAGAATATAAAAATCAATTTTCCTGGTTGGACCTGAGGTACATCTGGTTTTGAAAAGAGGAACTAAGTAGCATCTGTTGTTAAAAAAGAAAACTGCAAAAATATAAAAATCTGTTTTATGAATTGCACTTGAACAGCATCTAGTTTTAAAAAGAGGAACAAATTAGATAGTATTGTTACAGAAAATTGCAAAAATACAGAAATCTGTTTTATGTATTGCACCTGAGCAGCATCTAGTTTTGAAAAGAGGAACTGCGCCTTAGCCACATCTAGATTTGAAAAGAGAAACTAATTAATATGTGCTGTTGAAGAAAACTGCAAAAATACAGGAAGTATACAAGTATTGGAGCGTTATTGATTAACAAGGAGCTTCAAAGTTGGTTTCTACTACCTTAAAAAAATTAACAAATCTATTTTGCGAATTGCAATTGAGCGGTAAATAGTTAGGAAAAAAAGCTAATTAAAATGTGTTGCAAAAATACTGAAAGTGTAACAGTATAAAACCACTAATTATTAATGAAAAATGGTGGTTTCTCATTTCTTCGACAATATACGAATCTTTAATTGCGCCTGAGTTACAGTATTTAAATTAGAAACTAATTCAAACCTGCTGTTGAATAAAACTGCAAAAATACAGAAAGTATACAATTGTTTAAATATACAGGTTATAGGTTATAGGCTTAGTAAGGTGTGTTAGCCTCTCGTGAACTGCGACCTAACGGATCTATTGTTCTACTCTTAACCAGTCACTTCCCAAGAAGTTCTACGTCCACCATGAACCTGGTAACTATCTTGGGGGTGATATTGCTCACTTCTTCGGGGGATAATCGTTCCCTGCCAAAGTGTGAGAGACGCTTGTGAGCAATCGCGACACAAGTGCATAGTATGTGCTCGGTAGTTTCATCTGCCGAATCACATAATCTGCAGTTTCACTTTCCTCTTTTCCCATTTTCCACAAATGGTATCGGAGGGCACAATGCCCTGTCATGAGTCCGGTGAAAGTTCTTAGCTCGTTCCTTGTGAGTTCAAGCACCTTGTGGTTGTGATCGAGTTTCATGAGTCGTTTTGATTGACGTAGACCTGGTACATTGTTCCAATGCTTACGTCTTCTGTCTACGCCATGGGGAGTCCACAAAACGGCTCTGGTTCTATAGGAGTGGTATTTGCACCTCTTTTTGCGAGTTCATCAGCCACTTCATTGCCTTTAATATCCCCGTGCCCTGGGACCCACATGCGGGTCAACAAGTTGTTCTTCGGCAGTTGCGAGAGGGATCTTCGACGTTCCCATACAGTCCGTGAGCCGTGACTATAGGCTCGAACATCTAGCAGATGTATATATGCGCGCCATTTAGGTGCCTATCCAAGCATTCTCTGGCGCACATATCAATTGCAGTCGTTTCCGCTTGCAAAATCGCGGGCGTCGTGCCCAGAGCCATGAAGCTCCTGTGGTTTTGGTTAGGGCCATAAATGCCTATTGCAGTACCTCTGGTATTCTTGGCACTATCCGTGTCCGTCGGTTTGGACAGAAGGGCCGGGTCGATTTGCCGCAGTATTTCTAAGTGTCGTGTCCAGTCCCCCGGCAGTGTTTTCTTCCTCTGGTGTAGTCGGAGGGCTGCCACAAGTTCCTCTTTTTGTACCACTAGATGGAGCGGTGTGAAACCAATGATTGCCTAAATTCCCGCGTTTGGAGTCGTTTGCATGGCCCCTGTGATGCTTAGACATGCTAAACGTTGAAGCTTACTCAGCTTCTTTTGCGTGTCTAGTTTTTGGGTCTTCGACCACCACACGAGGGCAGCATAGGTGGCAATGGGTATCACCACCGTTCTATACAGTCAATACGTGATCTTGGGCTTTCATCCCCATAAAGTTAAAAATTAATTATTAAAAGACACTAAATAATTATTATTAAACACAATTAATATTTTTTAAACAAAGGCGGCCACGAAAAACATTTATTTTCGATTCGATGGAAAATTAGATTTTGGTTTTACTAGATAAAAAAATGTATTTAATTTTTTTGTGGGAAAACCGTAAAAGATATCAAATATTATTAAGAGACAAAAAAGTTTTTAAATTAAATAGTCTTTCAAGTAGTATTTTTTATTTTTTATTAGATGCACCAATAAAAAAATAATTCAGTTTTTAAGTGGTGGTACTACTGTTTTTTATACTTTTGGTCAATCACTAATGGTCACAATAACTGAAATGATGTATCATATTATAGTAGGTATTAATAATAAATTTCATTCAAATCGAATAAAGCGTTCAATTGTTATAAACAAAAGAAATTAAAAAAATTTGAACTTTGAAGACAAATTTCGGTTTAACCGTAAATTTTTGGATATAGATAAGTTGTGTTAAATCATTATATTTTGACCCCAGGAATCTATGTTCCAGCCATTTCTCCGCATCTATATCCGAAAATTTACGGTTATTTCTTTTGTTTATAACAAATGAACGATTTATTCGATTTGAATGAAATTAATTATTGATAACTACCATAATATAATAAATCATTTAAGTTATTATGGATATTAGTGATTAATAGGAAATATAGAAAACAGTAGTACCACCATTTAAAAACTAAAATATTTTTTTTATTGGTGCATCCAACAAATACTAAAAAAATACTACTTGAAAGATAATTACATTTTAAAACTTTTTTGTCTCTTAATAATATTTCATGTCTTGTACGTTTTTCGCACAAAAAATAAAATATATTTTTTTTATCTATTAAAAACAAAATCTAGTTTTTCATCAAATCAAAAATATATGTTTTTCCTGGCCGTCTTTGTTTAAAAAATGTAAATTATGTAAAATAATAATTTCTGAGTGCTTTTAAATCATTTATTGTTAACTTTATTTTAGTTCATAAATATTAATATTTGCAGCAAACAGATTTCTTACTTGTACTAGGAGTTTGCGAAGGAAAGTGTTTAAAAAGTGTTAGATGTTGTTTTGATTTATTGTATCAATTAATATTATTTAATTTTTATTCAATTGAGTGTAGATGATTTACTTATTAATGGGTGCAATTGAGCATACTATATTCATATTTTATTTTTTTTTGTGCAAAAACCGTAAAAGATATCAAATATTCTTCAAATACAAAAAAGTTTTTAAATTAATTGGTTATTCAAGAAATATTTTTTTAGCTTTTATTGGATGCGCCAATAAAAAAATATTTTAGTTTTTAAATGGTGGTACTCCTGTTTTTTATACTTCCTGTCAATCAATAATGTCCATAATAACTGAAATGATATATTATATAACGATAGTTATTAATAATTAATTTCATTTAAATCGAATAAAGCGTTCAATTGTTATAAACAAAAGAAATCATTTTTTTTTTTGAACTTTGAAGACAAATTCCGGCTTAACCGTAAATTTTTGGATATAGATATATTGGGTTAAATAATCATATTTTGACCCCAGGATTCCGTGGTCCAGCCATTTCCCCACATTAAGGGGACACCCTGTATATATACAAACGTTGCAAATCGGTTGTCTTCAGAACCATTAAAACTCACTAATTCAAAGAATTAAGCCGAAATCTTACAATAAACATATATAAGTTTGTTTTTTGGCAATACGACTTTTCGATGGTCTTACTGCCATCATCATCTGGTATATTCGCAAGGAATTATTGATTTCCGCTGATCCCTTTCTCCCTCCTGGTTTTGTTTGGCTCCTTGTCATTGGGAGTCTTGCTGTATTTCTGTATTTCTTTATTGTGTTTGTTCGATGTTTCTATATCTGTCTAATGTAGTGCTGGTGCTTGTTCGCAGTTTGTGAAATTTTGTTGTGGGTGGTTCTATTGTATGTTGTTCAAGAGAAGATTCGCCTATTTTGTTTCTATTCTCATATTTGTTTGCATTCTTTACTTGGTTTTTCGTATACACCTTGGTTTTCTAAATATATCCTACCTTTGTTTTTGCTTGTAAGATGTCCAATTTTTATAGATGTCGTGAAAGCGGTTAATATAATGTGCCGTTTTAGAATATTGTTTATTTTATTTTTTGTTCCTTGAATGCACGGAAGCGATGTTCTGGCCTTTAGTTGTTCTTCTCGTTCGATTCTTTGTTTTTGTGTGGTATTTGAAATTTTGGCAATGTATTCTTGTTTAAAGCCGTTTTGTATTAGTGCTTCGTTTGTGTAGTTTATTTCGCTGTTGCGATATTCTTCATCTGTCAAATTGCGTGAGCGGACTAGGAGGGCCTTTGTGACTGATTTTAGCTGGGCCGGATGGTGGTGCAAATTCGCGTTTAAATATAGGTTGGTGTGCGTGGATTTTCTATAGACAGTGTGGCTCAGGTTTCCGCGTGTTTTCTTTATTTTTAAGACATCTAAAGAAGTTAGTTAGGTAGTTCTATTTAAAAAAATCTAGTTATCCATTATTGAAATTTTGTAAATTGGTGAAGCGATTTCTTTCTTTCCCTGCACTGCGTTCTCCGTTGTCCTTTTGTGCGCCTCTGGATGTTTTACTCCCTGTGTACTTCTGTCTCTTTGATAAAGTCCAGGAGTTTCTGCCAGGGGATGCTCTTTAGCTGTTGTGCAGGAAGTATAAGTCTCCCGAAATTCACCGTGCGTGAAATGTATGTTAATAAACCCACAATCTTTCATCCACACACTGATGACTTGCCCGGTGTATTTAGTGAATAATCTCACCCAATTAACTGATTTAATATATATATATATATATATATATATATATATATATATATATATATATATATGTGTGTTTATTCAACAGAAATAATTTCATTCAAATTAGTGTTGCTTTGATAGTTGTACTATTTGTAACACGCAAATTAATTTGTATTATTCAATGTCTGTCAAGGTATTAGCTAGGGAAGTAGTTGTTTCAAATTAATTTGTTTTGTAGTCTTAGTAAGACTCATTGTTGTAGATTCACGAAATGTTTTCGTATTTTTAAATTTATTATATACACGTTGTCCCCTGAAATTTTGAATATGAGTAATGTAATGTGTTTGTATTGTATCTCGATTATTATTGGTTGCCATGGTTGTTGCTGCAATATGGATGTCATTTTGACTTACATAGCTTCAAAATGTTAACAGGAATTTTATGATCGTCTGGGATATTGTTTGGCACAACAAGGAGATGTTTTCAAACATTTAATAAGATGAACATTTTAGTTATTTGTTATTCGTTACCTTGTGTAAATATGTTTCATTTTAATTCCCTATTTTATTACAAATTAGAAATTACTGATTATTTCCCGTTGGCCATTCAAATACGTCACGAGCGTGGTAACTAAGTAACAAGTAACGCATTTAAATGCCCGTATTCAAAATTTCAGGGGACAACGTGTATATATATATATAGACCAATTCATGAGTAAGGGCGGTTTACGAACTAAGTTCGGAACATTCAAATAATATTGGTATCCTTTTCTACTACCTGATAACCGAGCGGATATTCCCAAGACGTACGATTTCGTCGGCCGTATCTAGAAAAGACATACGCGGCCTGCGTAGCTCGGTCTTAGACCGAGCGGTAGAACGAGAAAGAAATAGTTTACGGCGTCTCTTACTTACCGGTTATTTCATAGGCGCGCGCGATTTAGTCAGGCATTGCAATTACGCAAGGTAATTGAAAGAAAATATATTTTTAATGAATTTATTTCATACGTTTTAGCAAATGTGAAAATGGATATTAGTACAAAAATAGTTATTCTAATACAATATAAATGAAATATGAAATAACTAATATTAAAACATAACAAATTTGTGACATTCATTTTATTTAGCCGCGCACGCCTATGGTGGAAAATTGCAACGGACACTACTTGATTCGGACGGACATGTCACCCCGACCGCCATCTCTCCTGAATAGCTCTATATATATATATATAATTTAGTTTATTGGGTAATCGGTCAATAAGTGAGATTATTCACTAAATACTCTTTATTCTATGCCGATATTTCGGGAAACTATGTTCCCTTCTTCAGGGCGCTACAAGGTATACAATAAACATTATAATTATAATAACAATAACTTAAACTTACAGAAACGAGGCTAGTAAAGTCCCAACTTAAAAGCTGGACATTTAGACGTCACGGAGATTATTAATGTTATAGCCAAGTGATAATTTTTAAGTTATTAAAGGTAAGAAGCAAACAGAAAAAACTGTGTTATTTATGAACAACTAGGTGGTAATTTAAGAAGATACGTGTAAATGGCACTTAGTCCTTTTATATGGAAATTAATGATTATAAAACTAAAATACAGGAGTTACTCAATGACACAAAATGTTACGAAAAAATAAATAGAGATCCGACCACTACTACACAAACTAAAAATAATGATTTGATAAAAGAACTAAACTCTAAAAAATTTATTGATGACGCTACTTCAAAAAAATTAAAAACATACAAAGCAGTCGCACCTAAATTATATGCACTCCCAAAAATCCACAAAGATGGTTGCCCGCTTCGACCAGTCACGTCTTCAATTGGATCTCCCATAGAGAATATCTCAGGATATGTTGCGTCAATCTTATCAACCGCTTGCAGATCCTACAACGAATTTTGTGTTTCTAACGTTTTTGATTTTACAAACGAGATAAACGACTGCCAATTACCTTTAAATTACGTTTTAATAAGTTTAGATGTTGTGTCCCTTTTCACCAACATCCCAGTCGATCTCGTAATATACTGTGTAAATGAAAGATGGCCAAGCATTAGTGAACATTGTAGCATCCCGCGTGAACTTTTCATTAAAATTATTAGATTCATTTTTAATTCTAGCTACTTTGTATACGATGGTATATTTTATAAACAGATTTTTGGTTGCCCTATGGGATCTAAACTTAGTCCTATATTAGCAGATATAGTTATGGATGAACTTCTTAAGACTGTCATTCCACAATTACCCTTTGAGCTTTTTTTTATCAAAAAGTATGTTGACGACCTTATATGTGCAGTACCCGCAGACAAAGTACAATTAATTCAAGAATTATTCAACAATTATAATGAAAATATACAGTTCACTGTTGAAGAGGAGAATGAACGCAGCGTTCCATTTCTCGATACAAGAGTCATAAGAACAGACAGTAATGTGCTTTTGTGTGACTGGTACCAAAAACCTGTATGTTCAGGACGTTATATTAATTATAATTCATTTCATCCATTTAAAATGAAATTGAATTTGATAATAACACTAAAAGGCCGAATTAAGAAACTCCTTCAGAATAGCTTAAAAAAACTAGAAAAAATTCTGGCAGAGAACTCCTACCCAATTCCAATTTTCCAACCGAGCAATATTATATCTGACAATTTACCCACAAATGCACCATCATATATATCCTTTCCTTATATTGAAGGTCTTACCAAATTACTGACAAAGGTCCTAAAACATGATAAAATTAAATTTGCATTCAGGACAGTACTAACAGTAAATAGATTATTTACAAAGTTACTAAGTTTGTCGGATGTTATTTACAAAATTCCTTGCTCTGAATGCCCTAAAAAATATATAGGTCAAACATCACAAACACTGCGCTCCAGAATAACGCAACATAAAAGTGATGCTAACATAAAAAAAGGGAGCTTGTGCACTAGCCACTCATGCACAAACCACAAAGCATGTGATCAATTATAGTGTAGTTGAGGTTCTGGATACTGAAAGTCACCAAAAAAATAGACTGTTCTTAGAAATGTGCTACATTAACCAGGAATCTGATGCCATGAATGCGAAAAACAGATATAAAAGGACTAAGTGCAATTTACACGTATCTTCTTAAATTACCACCTAGTTGTTCATAAATAACACAGTTTTTCTGTTTGCTTCTTACCTTTAATAACTTAAAAATTATCAGTTGGCTATAACATTAATAATCTCCGTGACGTCTAAATATCCAGCTTTTAAGTTGGGACTTTACTAGCCTCGTTTCTGTAAGTTTAAGTTATTGTTATTATAATTATAATGTTTATTGTATACCTTGTAGCGCCCTGAAGAAGGGAACATAGTTTTTATTATACTTATCTGAAAACACTTTGATTCCATATGCCTCTAGAATAATGGAATCGTCACTTTTTCAGGCGACCGCACAGAAAATGTTTGTTTGTGCGGTCTTTCTGTGCGCTAACCAATGTTTCCATAGTAGCAGATAAGGTTTGAAGTTTATTTTTGTGTCAGTGAAAGCCAATTTAAAAAATGTACTCAGACTTAGATGAAAATCCTGATGTTCCAGACGACATATTAGCTCAAGCGGCTCAAGTAAGTGCAGATTTACTACCGACAAAATCAAAAACAAGATACGAAAAGGAATATGAAATATTTAATGAAAGGCGGGCTCAGAAGAATATAAAAAATGTAAGTGACGATGTACTTTTAGTCTATTTTTCGGAAAAGGCTAAATCTATGAAATCATCAACTTTATGGAGTAGATTCTCCATGGTAAAAAAGCTGTTAGGCTATTAAAGAAAATATTGACTCGAACATTTTTCGAAAAACTGTAGCATTTTTGAAGCGTCAAGCGGTGGGTTACGTACCAAAAAAATCAAGAGTTCTTACAGCAGAACAAGTAACTAAATTTTTATGTGAAGCTTCAGATGAGCAATATCTATTAGCAAAAGTAATATTAGTGTTTGGAATATTCGGTGCGTGCCGTCGAGATGATTTAATACGTTTAAGTTTAGACGATATTAAAGATAAGGGTAGTTTTCTTGTCGTGTTTTTGCGAGATGGAAAAAATCATAAATCGAGAAGTTTCACGATTTCAAATGAAGGATGTACATTCGAGCCCTGCACACTTTACCGCAAATATGCAGATTTGCGGCCTAAACATATGGAGAGCAGAAGATTATTTGTAGCATACCGAAACCGTAAATGTTACGCTCAACATGTTGGATGCCATACTATCAGTGGTATCCCCAAACTTGTTGCGAAATACCTAAAACTAAATGATCACGAAAAATATACCGGACATGGCCTAAGGCGTTCTTCAGCAACCATGTTGGTCGAAAGCGGTGGTGACTTGCTTACTCTGAAAAGGCACGGAGGATGGCGTTCTTCCAGTGTAGCAGAAGGATATATAGAAGAATCTATACAAAGAAAAATAGAAGTTTCAAGGAAATTGTTTAACCCATCTCATGCGGAAAATACAACATCTGCAATTATAACTCAAGAAAATGAAATACTAAGGGGAATAAACTTTAACAATAATACTAATTGTACGATAAACCTTACTATTAATAATAACAGTTCCAATTAAATATGATTTTCGTTAATATTAACTCTACTTATATTTTCACTATTATAGATATTACAGTTTTGAAAAAAAAAAAAATTATCAAAATATCTCTCTTAATATTGTTGTTTTCAAATAAGTATAATAAAAAATAGCGTTCATTACACGTCCAGAAATGGATTTTTCCGTGCTTGCATGACTTCCCGGGAACGGTCACGCGCGCACGGAAAAATCCTTTTTTCTGGACTCCTAATGAAATATACTATTCCCGAAATATCGGCATAGAATAAAGAGTATTTAGTGAATAATCTCACTTATTGACCGATTACCCAATAAACTAATTATATTAATATTATATATATATATATATATATATATATATATATATATATATATATATATATATATATATATATATATATACAGGGTGTCCTGTTAATGCGGGGAAATGGCTAGACCATAGATTCCTGGGGTCAAAATATGACGATTTAACGCAACTTATCTATATCCAAAAATTTACGGTTAAGCCGGAATTTGGCTTC